>JBAMJV010006855.1:0-143242 GCA_037951105.1 Echinarachnius parma | reverse complement strand
CAATTAAAATTAATGCTACTATTTATTTGATCATACAATTTACATATATATTTACTTTTGACCAAACATAATTATATTTAACAAGTTTATTAAAACTTGTTTTTAAAGTAATTTTGTTTATTTATTAAAATTAGTCAAGTACATTAAATTTATATGAAAATAGTTTGAATTTTAAAAACGTGATCACACTGACAGTACTTAGCCAAAGTAAGTTATACAATGAAACCGAAAGATATTATACATCAATCTTCCCTTTCCCTTGGTATTGGCTTTGTGCAATTGGATTTATTTATTTATTTTATACATTAATTTTGATAGGATATTTCATTAAGTTGCTCTAATAAACCTTTTCCCAGTAAAATATATAGTTATGGGATATTGATTTTAAAATGATATATTTCTCAGGCCATAAGCACATAATCAGACACATAATCACCTAAAGCACACAATCAGACAGAGTATATAATTATGTACCATTTATTAAAGGGATATATAGTAACTTTATTGACATGTTCAAACACTGATGAAGGGTTGATTAGATGTGTATTCCTGTATGCGATATGAGTGATGCGTGGAAATTCCATGGTAAATGAATGCCAAATGACTGAATAATATGCAAAGTGATATTTGCTATCTCATTGCACTGACTTTGTACACTGTTTACATTATCCAAATGATGATGGCAAATCCGAACACTTTATTCATTAATATCTTTTGAATGAAAGAAAAATTCAGAAAATTTAACGAGGTATGTGAGAACTACTTATAGAGATTAATACAGTGGCGTATATAGTGTGGTCGGACTGATTTTCTCTTTTTGTTGGGGGGGGGGGGGGGGCGGGGGGCATGCAAAATTATTTGGGGCACACCTTGTGTTTTTCTTTGTTGTTCCCTTATATTTCCTATTTTTTCTTCAAATTATTATTTATTTTGTTTTGGGCAGGGGGGGGGGGGGGCGGGGGGCACGTGCCCCCCTTGCCCCCCCCCCCTCCGTCGCTACGCCACTGGACTGATAATACCAGTTTTGTGGATGTTGTCAATGTTACTAGATCCCTTGAAATAGTTACGTTTCACTATGAACTTTACATGCAGCTCTTGCTTTGGTCTTTTATTAAGAAATTAAAAGTTTGATACAACAGGGCCTATCCGATGATATGTTAGTTGTTTCATTTTATAGGGCCTACATAATGCTCTCTCTTGATTGATCAAACCCTCGGGGCCTCGGGGCCTCGGGGCTCCATGGATGTTCATAGGGGTCACCCAAAAGAGAGGCACGGATCGAGCCACACAGGGTTCCATGGATGGTCATATGGGTCACCCCGGCCGAGAGAGGCAAGGAGTCCCCCAGGGCTCCGTGGGTGCATCAAGTCTAAAGGATTACTCCTTCACAAAAAAAATAAACAAACAAGTCACTCAGACTCAGTGTCCAACACCCGCTCTACGGCCTCTACCCAAGTGCCCAATTATTTATGATTCTGTTCTGATTAGATCCAAAAATGCAAAATCTAGTCTAGACTCTTGCGCTATCGGTGACATTGTTCGCTGTTGTTCGCAGTTTTTGAGTTCGCCGATATTCGTGGTTCTTCGCTTCGGTCGGCGACTTGTTCCGGTTCTTGGTGTCTTGTTCGCTGTTTTCCACAGTGGTTTTCCATCGCACTATTGTTCGCTGTTTGTCGCTGTTGTTCGCGGTTCCTCGCCTAGCGTACGGTACCATATAGTACCTCAGCGTACTCCAGCGTACTATTGTATCCTGACAGCTGGTTGTTCTATCGTCACGAAACAGAACAGATGATGTTTTTCAAATTAAATTGACAGATTGACATAGTTTTAGATCTTCCATATCGTTCGGATCACAAGGTATGAAGTAGTGTTCAAATTCTGACGAGTATTTGTTTTGCTTTCTCTGTAGTCTAGACAGTAAAGAATTTAAACTAGAAAGATCATACAAATGTTGTCTGACTCTGACTCTCTGTCATAGTCCCACGAATTAATATTATTGCTGGATATCTGGCGACTTCGTTGCACCGCCAAAGACAAAGGTCATGACAATGTCAATCAACTCAATGTCAATGTTGAGCCTTTATTGTTTTAGTCTTTTGCATAAACTATTATACTGATGTAGATGTAGATGTGATGTTGAGTGGCTTCGAAATCACGAGGGTCTAGACTTAACTTTTGTATTTTAAAATCATATTCAGATCACCCGTCGGAATAATAAACTTGATCTGAACTGAAGAGTACTGAAGTGTGTATACCGTGACGTGAGGATAACGGCAAACACACTAATAAAAACAAGGCATATTCGTGTATTAGGCCCCATCACGTCACCACTGCTATACTGTATACATAACCAAGCTAACCCTAACTAAACCCACATCTACAAAGTAAATGGTTCACTCAGGTGAACCATTTACACGCAATATATGCTAATGCGCTGGAGATAACAATACCGGCCATTCGTACACTGTTGCCGTTCAACAGTTGACCGCCGTGTTTTAGGACGCATCGGTAAGGAAAACGGACGGGAAATAATCATTTTATTTCTACATTTTGCGGTCTTCAAAACAACAAAGTCGGTATATCAAAGTATATGAATTGTGGATCACATATACGAAAGTTTTTTTGCATTTTGCTGGTAAATTGAGGGAGAAATCAGCCGACAAAAACAATTGTTTCCGTTGGATAGTGCAGCGGGCGGAAGAGGTTGATCTCCGCACAACGCTATTGTAATGAACCTTTGTGTGACTAAACCCTAACCCTAACCCTAATTTGGTGGCTATAGGTCAGATTAATGGCTATAGGTCAGATTAATGGCTATAGGTCAGATTTAGTGGCTATAGGTCAGATTTAGTGGCTATAAGTTGGCTACATAAGTGTATACAGTATAGCAGTGGTGGGGCCTAATACACGATATTTCCAAAAAACAAACATTACCTCCCTTTACCTTAGTTAAAATTATATATCTGGGTTCATAGTATTCATACTTACGAATTATGTTATGCATGAACTTCAATGTTCCAAATGGTGAAATGACTGAGGCTAAAAAGAAGGATAACTTACTTCAAATTGATGATTTTTGACGGTAGTCCGTGTCATATTCCATTTGATCGCTGCAATGATGACCCCGGCCGAAAGCTCGTCGGCTATGCATGCTGGGATAGCATGGATGCATGCAGCATGCATAGCCGACTAGTTTCCGGGGTCATCATTGCAGCGCGATTAGTTGGAATATCAGCACGGACTACCGTAAAAAATCATCAATTTTGGGTAAGTTATCATTCTTTTTCAACAAATTAAATATGCAAGGTAGGTTGAAGGTTTAATTAATTTCTAGAACTAAAACAAATTAATAAATAATGAAAGGAAAGTTGATAAATCACCTCGTCGAGCGACGTCGCGTCACAGCGCTGTGCGTAGCACAGTTACTATACGTATTGATTACTTGCATGTCATGTGCAGTCAGTGCAGAGCTTTTACTAGGCGTAGAAGCCAGCGCAGCTCGACGAACCATCAACCGGCGAACCAGCCTGATAATATATCAATATCGATAACGGGTACCCGGCAGGGGGCACATCTACTGAAGTAAATGGTCCAATCAGTTGGACCATTTACAATTTTACACGCTATATACGATAATACGCTGGAGATAAGCATACCGCCCATTCGTACACTGTACCGTTTTGCAGTATTTTTATGAGTGAACAAAATAATGAAGACTGATAACTTTGAAAATATTTATAATGAAAATTAATTTTATTCGTCTTTATAAACCAATTTTGTCTGGTCAGTCGTCTCGGGATTCATACATCCCTGACAGTAACAGTATTTGTGGTAGGCCTAAAATTGTATTTATTTAATTATTTTTTTTATTTATTCATTACTTCTCATAAGGCTGATTACCAAAGATGTTTTTTTTTGTTTTTTGGATTAAAATTAACCAAACGTCTGAATTGTGCAGTTTACCAATCATAGCAAATACACTAACATAATCTTATATAAATCAAAATACATACACTGTCAAGTGTCAACGTTGAATGACATATTGAACAGGCATAATACAATACATCAAATAATAATTGTTGTATTCACTCAAATTGCACTCACATCGATACATCTCATAAACTCATTTGGCTGTCCTGATTGGCCAACAGAGTACTCACACTAACCAATTATTGGACATGTCTTAAGACCTGTTTTCAGAATACAAAAATAGTTAAGACTCGTAAATTAGGACAAAATCCATGACTTACGACATGTCTTATCTTTTCAGAATGCCTCCCCAGATTAGCAGCAGGTGCATACTCCTTGCCAATTTTGCATGTATTTCCCACAGAATTTGGCTCGTTTCTGTGAGGAGCCGCGGTGATAATTGATTTGCAGTGGTGGTATAATAGTAATAGTAGTATACATTGGCAACATTTTTTCTTTCTTGTTCAAACCAGCAAAATTGTGCAATGCGCCTAATAGCGAGTGTCCCTCAAAAAAATTTGAAGCCGAAACCAAGATCCGTCAAAAAATGTTTGAGGCCGAGAGTGAAACCTCGGGTTGAGAGTCGTGTAAGCGGGAGGGGGGGGGGGGGGGGGGGGGGGAGGCAATGAACAAGACCACTTGTTAAGTTGTCTCCTTGGGGGCCGAGACCATTGGTTAACAGTCATTTTTTTCATCAAAGATGGGTTTGAACTAACCCCTCGAATGCCCCCCCCCCCCCCCCCCCCCCCCCCCCCCGGGTACGCTTATGCTGTGAACAAATGTGTTTGCAGTAAAATCCCGTTCGCAGTAATTACTATTTACTGCGAACGAGTGCATGCGAACGGGAAATTTGTTCATCCTTGTTCGCACTTGTTCACACTAATTAGTAGGACCCCTTTAAATTATCAGTTCACAAATTTTTCTTGCTATAAATATCAAGTCCAGGAAGTACTTTTGAACTCAATCTGTTTCCTCCACAGTAACCGGCTACACCATGCAGTATCCTAGCTCCGGGGATAACTTTCCAGAGTACTCTCCATCAGAATGGGAGGATGGGAGTCTGGCAGACCAGAGTAATGACAGTGGTGGGTACATGGAGAGCTCCAGTAGGACTACCATCTCATTCAAAGTCGCCGCTGAAGACGGGGATGACTTTGAGGGAACGATATCCCCCAAGAGGGCCAGGCCACCCCGCCCACCTCCCCCAGGGAAATCTGGCATCACTGATGAGCTCAGCGACCCAAAGTGCAAGCCGGAGAAGGTCACGGAGCTACAGGTGGAGAGGGTTCGCTGGCTGTACAAGGAGGAGAAGAAATGGATGCCTTTCATCGGCTACGACTCCTGCAAGCTAGAGTGGAAGTATCGGCAAGCTCAGGCGCTGCAGATTACCACAAGCCCGGATGCGAAGGAGGCAAAGGAGAGGGAGGAAGAGGAGGAGGAGAAGGAGGGTGACGATGAGGAGATGCAGGATGTGGAAGGAGAAAAGGGGGAGGAAGAGGAAGATGATTTTGGGCGAGTTAGTGTTCGGGGAGGTCTCTATGAGGTCAATGTTGTCAGGAAAAAGTGTCGTGCCATTTACTGGACAGGTAGGTACTTATGTTTGTACATTTGTCATAATTCAGAAATTTGTTCATTTAGGTAATTTGTCAATTGGTAATTCCTTAATTTGTTTAATGTTTGATATTCATTGATTTTAAATAAGTATATTTGTTGTCCTTTCTAACCTAAACAAAATGTTATGCTGCATTTTAATATGAAATTAAAGGAAAGATAGCTACAAAATCAATAAATATGTAATATAGGAGAGATGTGGCTCTTTAGCAGTAGCACATTTTCCATAGAGGATGTAACTAATGAATGGTATCTAGTCAGGGCTCCACACTTAACTTTTTTGTGGCCCAGTCGGGCCAGTGAAATAATTTCTTCCCCTTTCTGGTGGCCCAAAAAAAATATTGACTGGCCCAAAAATTTTATTTCAAAATATCACTCTTCCTTTGATTATAGATGAAGCAGGACATGGAAGAAAAAAAGATATTTCTAATTTTGTTGATGTTGGATTGAAAATCTGCTTGCCCGATAAGGCCACCAAAACATGACTTTTCTACATTTTTGCTGGCCCAAAGTGCAATTTCACTGGCCCCGAGCCAGCGGGCCAGTGCTAGTGCCCTGGTGTAGTAGTTACTATACAGCTGTTAGGTTTGTCTTGTAAGAATTGAATCAAAATTTCATTTTGGTCTTTCCTTCCCTTTCAATGTATTAATTCATTCTTTGTTTTCAGATGACACAGTAGATGTGATGAGGGGGACTACAGCAGTAGCAATGATCCCATAGCAGAGGCAATGGTTGGTGACATAGAGAGGCAGCATCAAGCAGATGCATTTCTTTAATTTAAATATTGTGTTTTTTGTGTTAAAAAGTTTTCAGATATTGGCTTTGCCTTTTCTTTGTTTCACCATATCTTTCACGTTTGGTGTGTGTCATTCCTCACAGATGACACAGTAGATGTGTTGAGGGGGACATGGTTCTACAGCAGTAGCAATGAGCCCATAGAGGAGGCAATGGCCGATGACATAGAGAGACAGCACCTAGATATGTTTGCCAAGGATGAGCCACCAGACCCTCCCGTCCAGCAAGGGAAAGGGGCAAAGAAAGGTTGGTACATAATCCTGATAAACCCATTCAGAACTGGTCCCCAAAATACTTGGGTGGCGGTCTATGGAGAATGCCTATTTTATAAAAAAATCAATGGTTTATGAATGGGTTGATAAAGAAAACACCTATTATATAATAATATCTACTTGTGCTTTCTGGTAATCACTGAAACAAAATGCAGGCAATCAATTTCTTTTTTCCCCATGAGAGTGACATTACAGTGAAGTTGGATTTGTTGGTGTGTGCTTACGTGTATACCCCTAAGGACCTTTTATATCCCATAATCTTTCAGTGATATCTTTCAGTGACATGATAAATATTCTTTTCTACAGTTTCATCAACATAACAACATACATGAACATACATGAACATCCGTAATGAACAACTGACGGATTGAAACTTCACTCATATTTGATGTCTATACAGTGCACAGGTTTTTCTTTTACTGTAACCTTTTTACAACATTACTATTTCCAGTTACATAAAAGTTGATGTATAAACGGGTATCACTGCATTTATAAGTTTGAACTCTTTTTGTTGGTTATATGACACAGCTATGCACGAGTTGTACTTCAAGGGCTGCCACGTGGACTGGTACACCCAGGAAGCCGTTTATCTCTACAGTAACTCAACCAGCTCACAGATTGCACGCTCCATTGGTAATGCATTTGGCTTCTCTAAAGGTAAGGTGAAATCATCCTTCTTTGTTAGAAGACGCCTGAATCTTCACTTTATATTTGTATGAAAGACCCACAACATGATAAGCAGATGATTTGCAAACAACTGCATGAAAACAATATCTGTTCTGATTTAGTCATTGTCATTAGTCATTGTATTGCAGAAAAGATCTTTCTATTCTACTCTGAATTATGTGAAACATGTACAAGGAAACATGTATTCCCAAGTCCAAACAACTCTAGACAGTTCCATTTCAGATGCTCAAAATCAGGGCTATCATTTTGTCCTTTGGCAAATCATTTTAAATTAACATGAAGTATTTTTCTGTAATTTAGACAACAATATCTTCAACGCAGAAAAACATATTCATGCCCAGTATCATTTTACTGATTTTATTCTAGCTGTTAGCAAATATTCTTAATCAATTTACTTTCTGTACTTAGCATCAACGAGCGGCTACAAGTTGACGAGGGGTTACCACACCAAAGCAAGCCTAGAGGACAAGCCCCCTCCCATCTCCCATCTGGTCTTTGTTGTTCACGGAGTGGGGTATGTCATGGACAAGAAAGCCATCATCAAGAACTGCTCAGAGTAAGTCATGTAATTGAAAACAATATTATTGTTAAGGATAAGTATTTAAGAAATTGTTTTATTTCTAGCCTTTTCCCTACTTTTCTATCCCATTCTTATGGATGAAATCTGAGCATCTTATCTGATTCTGAAGTAATGTACATAGAATTTACAATGTATAATTACATACTTGCCAACTGTCCCGTTTTTATCGGAATTGTCCCGTTTTTTGAATGTTTTTTGTTTTTTTTACTTTACTTTACTTTATTAAATGTATAGAGACAACATTTAAACGTAAATCTGACCAAATCTTACCTAGTAATTTTGGAAGAATTATGAAAAATGGGTCGAGAATGCATTTAATACTCAAAAACGTCAAGGCCTGGACCCCTGTCGCAATGGACTTTGTGCTTGCAATGTGCACTTCCGGCACACTTGTGCAATTATGCTGCGACTTTGGACCCTCGGCCAATTTTGTCCCTCTTTCCAAAATTCAAATGTTGGCAAGTATGTAATTATGGTGTCAGAAGTTTATTTACCATTCAAATAATTCACAGAGGAGCAAGACAAAAGTCAGTGTACAATGTACCTGATAAATGGTGAAGCAAACCTAGAAGTAGCAAAGTAAGTTCACATTTCACTTATATATGTGATGTACTTTCAAATGTAATTTTTGAAATGTAATTTGTACCTTCATGGAATCCACTAATGGCATATCATATTGATTTTAGTAATAATAATAACTGTACGTTTGTAACGCACTCACATCTATCTGCAGACACTCCTGGCACACAATGATCATTATTACCCCTGGTCATCTGCGCACTTTTCAAACCTGTGCTATTATATTGTGCTAATATAAAAATATATTTAAAATATGAAATTAAATTTGACAAAAATATCTGAATTTCCCACACTCCCATATCATGATAGCCTAAGAATAGGTGGAGCCAAGGCCATCGCGAAGCACTTTCCAGATCTCATATCAACCACATCCACACAGAGGGTGGAGTTCCTGCCCGTCGAGTGGAGGTCAGCTCTCAAACTGGACAATGGCATGGTGAACGCAGTGACCCCTCATAAGCTGAAGGGATTGCGCTATATGCTCAACAGCACTGGCATGGATGTGCTTTACTATTCAAGTCCGCTATACAGATCAGAGGTAATTATTGTTTTACAATGTTTGTTTTTTGTCCTGTATTTTAGTCTCCTTGTAAGCATTTCATTTTATATTTATTATGCCATTGTATAAAGGGAAACAATGTTTTCTCAAACCGTTGGCTTTATATTGTGGTTTCTGTGTCACATTTTACTGTGTTTTTGTATCTTTTATGAAATAAATAAATAAATAAATTAAAGACAAGCTAATATATAAAATTATTTGTTTTGCCCTATTCATGAATAGAAATTTAAAATGTTGTTATAAAAACAGTGTTAAGTTAATAGAACTATCATTTAAATTCTTGTAGTACCATTGATATCAAAATTGTAGACTGTGTACAATTAGAGGCAAATGAACTCAAATATGAGCAGCATTATACATGTTGACAATTTTTTTCTTCATATTTAGATCATAGACTGTGTCCAGTCGGAGGTCAACAACCTTTACGAGATGTTCCGTCTGCGCAACGAGGGGTTCGAGCCCAACGGCGGCAAGGTCTCCATCTTCTCCCACTCCCTGGGCAGCGTCATCATGTATGACATCATCACAGGCTGGAACCCCATCCACCTGTATGACCAATATCTGTCACATGAGATGGGGCAGCATCCTGATCTGAGTTCAGTCACCCCAGACCACCATGATCTAGCTTCGGAGCTGCATCAGGCCAGGATGAGGTATGTTGTTATACAATTATAGCATTAAGTGGAATCAAACTTACTCCCTTAGACTAGAACCCCATCCAGTGTCATCAGGTTTGACATCATCATTGGCTAGAACCCCACCCACCTGTATGACCAGTATCTATCATATGAGATGGGGCAACACCCCGATCTGAGTTCAGTCACTCCAGACCACCACGATCTAGCTTCGGAGCTGCATCAGGCCAGGATAAGGTATGTTGTTATACAATTATAGCATTAAGTGGAATCAAAATGACTCCCTTAGACTAGAACCCCATCCAGTGTCATCAGGTTTGACATCATCATTGGCTAGAACCCCATCCACCTGTATGACCAGTATCTATCACATGAGATGGGGCAACATCCTGATCTGAGTTCAGTCACCCCAGATCACCATGATCTAGCTTTGGAGCTGCATCAGGCGAGGATGAGGTTTGTTGTTAAACCATTCATTAACAACAAAAATAGCCTGTTAAGACTATAAACAAATCCATCATTATGACCAGTATATATCACATGAGACGGGGCAGCACCCCGATCTGAGCGTTGTTACCCCAGATCACCATGGTCTAGCATTGGAGCTAGGGTTAGGGTTTGGGTTATGATTTGTTACAATTTTGAGTAAGGCTGAGTCGGTTCGGTCGATCACACCGGTTACCGACCGTTTCAATCGGGACCCGGTTTCGTTATATCGGTAACGGTGCCCCGAAAATAAATAAATAAATAAATAAAATGTTAAAAAATAAATGTAGCGGAATTCAAGTAAAAACGGGGCAATTGATATCATTTACTTTAAAGAGTGGTTGTTTTCGAGAAATTCTTGGTTCGTTACTTCGTTTGACAGTCAGAAATTGAACAGGAAGCGCAAAATTGCTAGTCATTTGAACGATATTGTTGGCGGATGTGCACACAAAGTTAGTCCGATACTCCAGGGGAGTTGTCTGATGGATCTTCGTATGATCCAGCTGATGAGCCAGTGCATTCCAAAAGTGGCTCAAAATACGTATTTTGGTCATTTGCAACATTTTAAAATGTTTTGTTATTCTACTTACAGGATTTCATGGCGTTTGAAAGCTGAACAGAAACAAAAATGAGCCCCAAAACAATGAAAACAATTACGCAAAATATCGATAAAAAACGGCTACATGTATAACGTATGGCGGATGAATTAACATAGCTCCGTCGCGGAAGGATCTCGCGTAAGAAAAAAGACCCGTAACCTGCATGCAAAGTATACGAGCGATATGCATGAAACAGCGGCTCGAAAACTTGCTGCTAGCTAGCTACAACCTTCGATATTAGCTGTCCGGTTTCAGTTAACCTCACGATTAGTCACGAATGTTCCTTGGAAATTTATAGATAATTCAGCACAGTTTTTTCATTGTTTTGGGGGTGATTTTGTATTCTGTTTAGCTTTCAAATGCCATGGGATCATGTAAGTAGACAGAGGTAAGTAAGCAGAGGGCAGTGGCTCACATGTCACAAGCGATCGTACATGTGATGTTTCCCCCTGACTGGCGGGCTAAGTTTCTGTGAAACGTGTGGCGTAATGCTGAACCAACAATCGATTTCTAGGTCCAATTTACTTCGGAAAAAATACTTTTCTTGCAAAACTGAGTTAATTCTGGATAGTCTGTAACTATTTTCCCGTAAAGATTGATATGTAAATTCATAAAAGCCTCAGTATTTGTTATGTTATTTGCATATAAAAAGAGCAATATAAGCCCCAAACAGTGCATTTTTGCCGATGCTTGCACGATTGCGTGATTTTACCCGTCCGAGTTTCGACGGTAAACATTTATCGGGATACCGGTTCCCGACCGGTAAAAGTTTATCGGGACCCGGTTCCGAATATATCCGACATGACTCATGCTTAATTTTGAGTATGAAGATTATACAGAACTGACAATGAATGACATTCATTATTACAAATTCCTTATTTGTATGCTTAAAGATCTTTAATAACAGTATTGAACTTACACATGTGTTAACTATTTTCTCATATATTCAGGGTTTCGGAACTTGAGAAGCAACTTCTAGCTACAAACCAAATAGCTGCTGCCATCCATAGACCAACATTGAACTTCAAGGTAAGCTGGTTTGCTTCTCTTTATGTTGATTTGGTTGATACAAATTGTCACCCATCCATTCATAACACAACTTGATTTCATAAATGAAACACTTGAAAATGTTGTGTTAAAGACATATTTTGCAGATAATTCACAATATTATGTGTAGCGCCATATATTTATTATCTCATATGATGCTTTTGGTTAAAATTTAAATATACCTCGCACAAAAAGTTCCGCAATCGAGGTTTGCACATTAATAACTTTTTTATTACGCTATTACCATTCATAAATTTGGTATCATTGGAAAGCGTGAATCATCCTCTTTACATTGATATAACATTTGCTATGAATATTTTATCATGGAATGTGCATTGCATCCAAATGTAGGGCAAAGTCAAAAGTGAAATGTTGCAAAATGCACTGATTTTGTCAACAGAGTGCCTTCCTTGGCTTGAATGGGGGTGAGGTGGTCATGCATTCAAGCCACGTTTTAATCTTCAAACAAAAGGAAGGCACACTGTTGACAAAATCAGTGCATTTTGCAACATTTCATTTTTTACTTTGCCCTACATTCAGATGTAATGCACATTCCATGATAAAATATCCATAGCAAATGTTATATCAATGTAAAGAAGAGGATTCACGCTTTCCAATGATACCAAATTTATGAATGGTAATAACGTAATAGGCATTCAAGCCACATTTTAATCTTCAAACAAAAGGAAGGCCCTTTGTTGACAGAATCAGTGCATTTTGCAACATTTCACTTTTGACTTTGCCCTACATTTGGATGCAATGCACATTCCATGATAACATATCCATAGCAAATGTTATATCAATGTAAAGAAGAGGATTCACGCTTTCCAATGATACCAAATTTTTCAATGGTAATAACCTAATAGAAAAGTCATTAATGCGCAAACCTCGATTGCGGAACTTTTTGTGCGGAGTATAGTTTGGTGAATAGAATGCCTCCTCTTCTTTGTAAAGTCGGTTTATTTCATAAAAGAGGCCATGGCCTTGATTCATAAAACTGTTAAAATTGTTGTAACTGTGATTGTAACCACCATGGTAACCACCATGGTAACTACCATGGTAAAAGCTCCAATACTGATGTATGCTGTTTGTTATTAGTAGACCAATTATAATAATTGGACATTTACAACAATTGGAAAAGTTTTATGAAATGGGGCCCTCTTGTAGTGTTTTTGTTTGATGGTAGTGATCAAGTTTGTGCTCTTAGGTAGACAATTATGTTTCCTTGTTCTCCTTATATTTGGTGACAGGTGGAGAACTTCTTCTGCGTCGGTTCCCCGCTGGCCGTCTTTCTTGCCTTGAGAGGAGTGCGCCCCCAGGGTAATGGCTCCATCTCTCATATCATACCAAAGGCTGTGTGCAATCGACTCTTCAACATATACTTCCCATCGGATCCTGTGGTAAATAACTTTAATAATCTGTTTGTTAGTTTAGTTAGAGTAAGTTTACTCACATATTCATTCATCCATCCATTCATTTATCCATCCATCCATTCATTCAGTCCATCCATTTTTATTCGTCCATCCATCCATCCACCCATCTATTTATGAATTTAGAAGAGAGATGAATGGTTGTTGTCAAGGAATTTTAATTGAGAAATTTAGTATTAGTATTTTTTTTCTCTTTTTTTTCAATCAAGGCCTACAGACTTGAACCCCTAATCCTACGGCACTATGCCACCATCAGCCCGCTGCAGATCCACCGGTTTGAAGGGCATCAGGTGCCTTACCACCTCATCAAGACCACAGCCATGCCCCTAGCCCTGAGGAGCGGGGAAGAAATGAAGGGGCTGTCTGAGATAGTGTTTCCCCCTTCCGAGATGGAGCAGCTGATGACGGGAGGGGAGAGGACATCGCCTGGGTCATCGACGACCACGTCACCGCAGCACCTGTCCAAGACCCAGTCTACAGGTGATGCATAGCTCAATCATGTTGTACTATTTAATTAATTAATCAACACTTAATTTTCTTCATGCCTACTCAATTTTAAAAATATGAACTTTCCTAGGTATGTTTCAAGTTGTTCCATATGAAATTAACTTTGTGCTACCATATTTAAATTTGCATCTAAAATAGATTTATTCCAGAAACTAGCACAAACTTTTAATTGAAAGATTAATTTGCAATGAATAAGCAAATATGAATGCTCTAGCTCTCTTTTCTTTTCGAGAGGTTTCAGTGGAATGAGATGTACTTATGGTATTATCTTGATTGCATATCACAAACTATTCATATAAGATTTATTTGTAGTCATTTATTGTCTCTCTCTTTCATTTCAGGAAGTTTAGGCGGCATGAGGGCCTGGTTCACCCGGACTGCGGCAGAAAAGACCCCAGAGCTAGAAGTCCTGGAGGACATGGAGAGAGCAATCCTGAGGATGGAATCCTTTGAAGATACCAGCGAGAAGATAGAGACAGATGAAATGGAGAGTGTGGGTGAGTACAACATTCAATCATTTATGTTTATATTAATTTATTCTTCCATATTACTCTCTTTAATATTATTTGATCCTCTTGAGCTAGAAGCTTTATAAAATAAGGAAAAATCTATCTTGAGAATTGAATCATTGGTAGACACCAGTGAATAGAAAGAGACAGATGAACTAGAGAGAGTAGGTAAGTACAATGGAACCACGTTAGAACAAGCAGCTTGGGACCATTAGAATTACCTTGATTTATCAGATTTGGTGATGTATATCAGGGTAAAAACACAAATATAAAGAGCTTAATGTATTCATACATCTGTACTATCTCTTTAATCCTTTGTTTCCCCGTTTTGTTTCTGCAGAGCTGGAGCATCGGGTAGACTTTGAGCTGAGAGAGAGCAACCTGAGTAGTCTCTACCTTTCAGCCCTTACATCTCATACGTCATACTGGGCATCGGCCGACGTGGCCCAGTTTGTCATCGCACAGCTGTTTCCAGACTACCTGCTCTCATAGCCTGCAATGTTTTGTTGACATGACATTTAATCATTCATTACAGGGGGCATGACTCGGTAGCATTTTCAAGGTATGGTAGTAAAAGAGTTCATCAGATGAAAACAATTTGACAAATTTTCTGCAACTTTTTCTTTTCTGCTTACTCTCATAGCCTGCAATGGTTTGTTGACATAAGGTTCAAGCATTAAATACCTTAGGCACATAAGGTATGTTATAACTCGGTAGCCAGTCATTCTGCAATTTCTGACGTAAACTACGTCAGCGCTCTAGCAGGGCTTTTGCTGCACTGCACCATTGCCCAACTTGCGCTGTAAACAAAATAATGGAATTTTCATGTGATGGGATGATTAGGGTTAGGGTAAGCTTAATTTTCAGAAAATAGGAAATATGGTTCAGTTCAGAAAAGGCAGAGCCTTTTTAAGGTATGGGAATCAAATATTTTGAGACAAACTGGAACTTTTCCTAGGCTACCAACTTTTATGGTCCGAGATCATTTACCTGGTTGAAGATGATTTCATTGTGGTATGATATGGGTTCTACAAAGACCTTAAGCTTGAGATGTCTGAAGCTCCTCCGTTGCCAGGATAACCTTGTCAGTGCAGTTTGTGCATTATGTGTGACATGTACAGTTAAAGGGTGTTGGGTTGTTTGGTCTACAACCCTTTGGTCTTTCCATATTTCTAAATGTATATGATGCCTGAACCTTCCATTTCCCAACTCCAGAATAAACCCTCAACCCTAAACTTAACCATCCGATTAACCCTGTCACTATTCCTAACCCTTATCATAATTTTTGAAATTCTAATTTTGCTTGTAGACCAAAGGGTTGATTTCCATATTGAGCATAATTCTTCAAATAAATGTATATATATATATATATACATTATATATACATGCATATGTTCATGCAATGAGTTTTACTGTGTTTAAAATACACATACACACACACGTGCACACACAAACAAACATACATACCCACACACAAACAAATGCACTTACATAAACTCACAATCATACACATGCAAAAAATATACTCAGTCAATCTCTTACATAAAACTGTTGCATAAAGAGGTAAAACAAGTTAAACAGTACTTTGTTTTTTATTTAGATTTGAATAATCTAAGTTGATGCATATTAAAATAGTTTGAACATAATATAAAGATCTTTCAAATTGCTTCTCAGGAAATTGTATCTTGATGTTTTATTTGCCACAATATGTGTAAATTAAAAAATATATGTGAAATTCAAAATGAACAAAGTATTAACATTTAAAGTTTATTATCAATATTTAAAGTGAATGTATGCAAATATGTATGGTAGATACCAAAGTAATGCAAGCAATCTATTGGGCATTGTTCAATTGATTTTAAATGCATGAACGTACTTAACCTGCCTATGATTTTATACAATTTATAAAGTACACTCTACTAGTGCACATTGAAAAATTGATGTTAATGAGAATAATATGTGCAATATAATAATGTACAGTACATAATGATGGTAAGTTCAATATAATAAGATGGAATTCCTTTTTCATGTATGCAAATTGGAAATTATTATCGCATAAATGAGCCTGATTCCAAGTCTGTGTGTTTGTTTATATATCAATTTACTGTTGATTTCTGCCATATTTGCTTGCCTTTCTTTTTCCGTTTAATATATTTCACATATTGATTTTATATCCGCGATACTTGAACATAGGAGATAATACTTATATATGGCTTTTTGTTTCTAATTGTACGGTGTAGAGACTTATTACTAGTTTATATGAAATTACTGCAGTAGCAATGGTAAATGTCCAAATTAGAGTTAGATTTTGTTTTCTCCCTTTTTCCCATGATTTTTATCCCTCACACAGGCAGCAAAGAATCCATTTTCTGAGCAGAATGTAATTTGTTGTATTTGAATAACCACCAAAACTGTGTTGATAACACTGAACCAAAGATGGTTTGTATGATATTGCAAGGAATTATAAAGATTATCATCAGGAATGTACAGAATATTCTTATCAGAATTTTATTTTTCCCTATTCATTTGATGAAAGGAATGTGTGCATGGAAGAAAAAAACATGTTTTAGTTCTCACTGAGAGTATTTCCCCCACCCCCTTCCTTAAAGGGAACCACCACCCCAAAATGATTTATCTAATAAATTAAAGAAAGTTTTTAGTCCATATTCCACCAAAAGTTCAGAAAAATAGGTTTCCAGAAAGACTGTTGTCTAGGAACATTATGATAACATTACTACTCTGTTCTGCAGACACATACATGTTTGTTAATGGTAGTTATGAGTATAAAGTTTGAATAAAAACATGTTTGGATACACAATGTTCTATAATTGCTGGTGAATAGATTAATTATAGTTGGGGTGTTGGTTTCCTTTCATAGGTAATGACAAACTAGACAGCCATCCTCTTACCCACTTGAATATGTATACTTTCTAAAAATTTCCTTCATTGGTTGAAAGAAAAAAAAAACATTGCATGGGACACATAATTGTACCACCAGTGCCGTAACATATTCGCCTACATGTATGTTCAACTTGAATTGTTTTATGTCTCCAAGATTAATTTGAAACACTTGATTTTAATAATTTTGCTGTAAATATCTTGTTATTGACTATGTTTTACATGTTGCAAAAGATTGCCTGTACACACACATTTTATTTGTTTAAATTAAAATGTGTGTATTGCGAGATAAATTGTTGTAATAACTTTAATAATTGGATGATTCTATTGCAGCTGAATATTTCTTTTTATCTCATCTATTCTGTATGGTAACATTTTTGTCAAATATGTTTAAAACGTAATGTGCAAATGAAAACTTATAAATGTTGATGATTTAAATTTGTGTGAGAGAGTTATTTAGAAGTTATTCCCAACTTATTGAAGATTTTTCATTTGAGTGATGCTAAGAAGTTGAACTCCACGTTGAATGAAATTAAGACAAATATTTGATTTATTAATTCTGTTTAATGGTGTGGTACAAGTTGTGCAAAACAAAAATATTCTATATTCTATGTTTATAAGATACCAATATATGCATGTACACACATGAAGAGTAACATCAAATCAAGAGACAGGATAAAGTGTACAATCAATTGTTTGATGAAAGGATTGCTTCATTGATTAATGATTAGTGACTGGTAAGAACGAGTGCAAAGGATGAATCTCTGGAGAAATGTTGTCTTTACTTGCCATGCCGAGTTTATATTCTAAATATATATTCTATTATGATAGAAAGTGTGCCACTCTGGCCACTGATTATATACTGATTAATGAAATTACATATATATTGCGATTATTATTCAAGCATGTGACATCAAATATTGTTTCTGATGGATTATGCTAGTTTTCAAAAATATGTTGAAGATGGCACAGATATGTACATATTGTAAATGTGAACACAAGCTTGCCAGCTCCACCTGGTTCTGTGCAAGTTTTGGCATATTTGTTTTATTAGGTGTGGTTCTCATTAGTTTCCAACATTTTCTGCATTATATGACAAGAAAAAAGGCTTTATTAAACCATTGTATGTTTTCTAATTGTGTGATGAATGTGTTCATTTGCCTGGAGCTTCCAAATATGAAGTGAATTTCTGAGCTTAACCCTTTTCTCTCTTATTTATGAAGCTAAAAATGTGGAATGTTTTTTTTAAAACTAGATAACTGGACACAGTTGAGGAATTTTGTAATGTACATGTAATTTGATTGAACAGAATATTTATGTGTGTGGAAAATAATGTATTGTTTATTCATATTTATACAACTGTTACTAACATGCTAGTATGTGGACCATAAGCATTAGATATGTAGATGTGTGTGTGTCTAGATATATGCCTGTGCAATATTTGTTATAATTAACTCATTTTAATATTTCCTTCTAAAGGAAGGTAGATTTTGATGTTCTTTTCTTTTATTGGTTTTTATTAATGATTTATTATACATTGTATGGATAGCAAATTCAATTTTATACAGTATGCAAAATACATCACACATGCAAGCAATCACAAAAACACATGCCAGTAACCTATGCTTTTATATAATAATGCTGTACAATGCTAGCTATCGGTCCAAGACAAAATATGCACTCATGAATTCTACTTAATTTTAGAAGGGTTAAAAAAAATAATTGTAACTTTGAAATATAACTTATTACGTATGAAATGTGAATTTCTGTATGGACATCAAAATTGTGTCATCAAAATACTTGTAATGAAAGTTTGTGTAGTTTTGTAGTGATATTGATGTAGTTTTATAATTGTGTATGTTATTACATGTAGGTCAAGTATGGACTATAACAAATCCCTGGGTAAATGGAGTATTAAAAAAAAAACTTCAATATGCATGCATGAATTTTAGTTGAATTTTACACAGGTAATTGATCACTTTAAGTTGTTTAAAAGAAGTATATTAATATATATTTAGGCATTTATTCTAGGACTTGAGTTAAAATGCTAAGTGTTTAGGTAGATTTGCTAGTGAACTAATGTTGAAATTTGGGAACAATTATCATTCCATTATCAGTGCTAAGAGGTTAACATTACCATACCAATAATGGGTCTGCATTCAATTGAATAAACTATTTTATAAATCATAACAATGCTGTTGTGGAATTTAGTCTACTGTATTTTGACTCGCAATGTATAAATAAAAATTAAAAAACGAAATCGGACTTTAATAGCTTATAAATCCACCATTCTTAACATATATACATGTATGTTGATATTGGTATCATATTAAAGCTTGAGAAATGACCTTTAAAATGATACACATTATAATGATATATCACACACTTTGATCGCTTTATGCTTCACCGAACGCGTCTGTTTACCGTTTTTTTCTTCAAAATAACATTTTAAGAGTGTCTTTTGGTGAATCAAAACAAATACCAGCTGGTTGCCAATGTTTTTTGTGAAGGTGGAAGGGGATCCGTTCAGACCTCCCATCAGCAACCCCACTGTTTGGAGGCAGGGGGCCTTGAATAGGACATGTAGGATGAAGTTATCTTTGAAAATCAGACAACAGATGCAACCATTCACAAAACAAGAAAACTGCATGGGTAGTTTTTGCATGACTTTGGATAATTAGGTCGCGTTCGGTGAAGCATGAAGTGATCAGAGTGCATGATATATCATTTTAGCGGCATTTCCCCAATGATCATTATCATGATACCAAAATATTAACGTATATATGTTAAGAATGGTGGATTTATAAGCTATTAAAGTCCGGTTTCGTTTATTTTGACTCGCACTGTATACAATGATGATGGCTGTGATGGTGATGACGATGACTGATATCAAACATTTAACAAATTGTTCATGGTAATCGTTGCTTTTATTTTGTCATTGACAAAAGAGATCAAACATAGATTCATGTATTTACAAATATTTTGAACATTGAGAATATCGTGGTACTCAAATAAAAAGTTGGACATTAATTTCAATCACTAAACTGCACATGTCGTATCAACACTCTTTAACATCTTTGTTAAATCTTGAAGTACACTTGACACTGTTTAATTTAATGTCAAATAGGCTATAGGTAAAGCAATAATTTTGTGCACTGCATTCATCCTATTGAACAGTTCTCGTGCAAATTCCATATTTTGTTTTTTCTCATAACAAAGTCCCTTGCAACTTCATAAACCCTTATCATTATCACGGCAGAAAAAAAATACTGTAACTGCATAAAAACCGGTTCATTGCAATTCAGGCTTTAAATATATCTATACATAGGTAATGCAATCGTTGCTCAGAACATTGTGTTTTTGTTTTCTGCTTTTATGATAGTCCTCATGCAAATTCCTTTCAAGTCCAAATTTCAAGTCCATTACAACTCTACAAACCCTCTCACTATGGTGTCTTTAATTTAAAATTCCACAGAGCTTTTGCATAAAAACCATGGCTGGTAATGAAAGGGTTATAAATCCAAAATCTGAATAACTATTGATGCATTAGTTGTCTGGTACACCAGGCGTTGGCTGCTTCAGCCTGAATTTCCTCATGTCTGATTCGATCTCGTAGTAGGATGTGACGTTGTAGTCGAAGAAGTCTTGCGCCTGGTAGGTGTCTCCCTTGCTGGTTGGCGCAGCTGGGGGAGGGACTGGTGGCTTAGCAGGAGATGCCTTTTTTCCACCTGAAAACAGACAAATAAAAACAAAGAACCTTGCCTATTAGTCTAACTCGCATTATAGGTCACATTCAAGTTTCATTTTCTTTTCCAACAGAAAAAAAAAAATCATATACCATTCATAAATGACAGAAAGTATATTTTACAAGGTACATGTATACATCACAACAATAAGGATATCAGTAAATGTTATGATCGGTCAAATATTTTGTTAAAGATATTTCATTTGTAATCCCATTCTTTTTTGTTCTTTTGTTTGCTTGTTTGATTTTTAACCACAAACAGGTTGCAATTTGATTTACAGAGGCTTGCTCCAAATATTGAGGATTTGCCAGTTAGGTTGTAAGTTTCATGAATACTTGCTATAGAATTGATTTCACAAGCACAGCAAGGCGGGACCGGACAACCATTAGAAGCTAAACTGACAAATCTGATAACATAGCGGAACATGGTAATTAATTTTGTATTACTTTTCTACCTGACTTTAACTGTCCAACAAAATGATTAGTGCAATTGAAACAAGCAAACTCATATGGTAGGTACTGTCCTACATCCACCTTTGCAATAGTGTAATATAATTAATTAACCAGCAATATTGGCATTGCAACTTGTTAAATGAGAAAAAAAAGGAAGAACACAGAATATAACAAATAAAACCTAAAAAAACAAGAGACAATCACCTTTACTTGCTGTTGGTTTGTCGGCAAAACTGGTTGCACTGACTGAAAAGCGGCACATGAAAGATTCCATATTTGATCCCACCTGCAGTAGAAGACAGTGTCAAGACAAACAAATCAAGAAAATTGTTATATTTTGAGGAAATTTGAGCAATCTAATCTTAATGATAATTCATCTCAAAGAAGAGGTGTTCTGATCTTCACACATATCGGTCCAGATTTGAAAAATTACCTAGGACAATCCTGCAGGCATGGCGCTAAGTGCACTACTGTAATGTGTACTATTTCTCGCCCCTCTGGCATTTCAAAACTATACGTCCGAGTTTGGTGACATTTTCCAAAAAATAATTGATATGTGACACAAATTTCACAATGATCCGATAAGAGAAATTCACGATATTGTCATCGACATCCAATGTTGACTCATGCAAGCAAACTGGTATCGGGGAAGTGGTAGATTCAAGATTGTATGTGTTATTGTTGTTATTGTGACGACGATGATAATTTACACCAGTCACCAGCACCCAATACAACTTAAATAATTAATATACTATGAAGACAGTTAGACAAGTTTATGACAACTGAATGAAAAAATTTCCACGCAGCCCGCAGGTGATGTACAATTTGGATGAAATCATTATTGGTTGAATAAAACAAATGGGCAATTCCACGAAAAAGTGGACATGAACTCAAAAAACAATTGGCTCTATTTCAAATCCTATTGATTTTGTCTGGATTATTTTTCCATACAACATGATCCTATGATTATATCTTTCAGTTCACATGATTTTTTTAATTCTCGGGAGGAGAAACGGAAACCATACATGAAACTCCACACATGGGATTACCCTGTGCAAATTTCAGGAAAATCCTTATATTTTCCAAATTTTCGGGTATTTTTATTATTTAAGGCACCAAATTTGATGACTGATAATCTTGATAATTTTGAGTGCTCTAAAGTATATTTTTTAATTAATCAAATCCTCCGGACAAACTGTAATGTCCGTGACGCTGAAAAATGTAATGTCCGTGACGCAACGTTTTGTTGTCTAGATCACATATACCTGGCCCGTTTCGCAAAATCCAACTTAGATTCAATTCATCATTGCCTTGTCTATAATTGAATACCTAAATCACCTTTGTGAGGTCTCAGAACTCACAGATTTTTGCAAAGATGTATATGGATGCAAAAAGTCATGTCCAAAAAATGTAATGTCCGTGACGCCGCACATTTTGCAGAATTACTCAGTAACGAATTGGATAAATGTTCTGAAACTTTTTTGGCATACTTAACCAGGCTATTGCTTTGTAATCAAAATAAAAGTTAGACATTAGGTAGAGGTATGAATTAGTAGTGGCATTGGAAAGTCATGAAAATACTGTCTGTTTGTAATGTCCGTGACGCTGGAGTTGCCCAAATGTCTAAAAATGTATATTGCATGGCAAATAATTAGGGGTCCATGATTATAGGTTAATACCATTAAAACAAGATTTCTGAACCCATCAAGGACAAGAGACTTTATAGTAACATTGTCCAAATCCTCAAAATCCAATTGAATTTCTAGCGGTTCCCTCATACCTTGTTGTATTCTTATTAACAAAAAAAAACATGTTTTTTTTTTCAAATTTCCCTTTCGTTAAAAAGATATTTATGATTGAAGTGTTCAGATGTCAAATTATCCAACGGATCGTCCGAACGGTGTACAAAGTGAGTGTAATGATTTAGTGAATGTCGCTTTGCATTTTTGCTCATTACTCGGCCATATAAAGTCCATTTAACTTGAAATTTTCACACAACACCCAGTGGACATATAAGATAACTAGTGCCGAGTCAAATCGGATATTTTGAAAATCGGAAATGAGTCGTGTAAAAACGGTCGGAGAGTTTGATGAAAAGATAAAGTTGTAGAAAGGCGAATGCAAGAGCGCACATTCTTTTCTATCAATGAACAAGCACACAAGATATGGCAGTGAAGGCATGTCATGTGCCGTGGAGCTGAGATGAACGAAGCCTATAAACCTGAAGGTTGTGCTTAAATATATACGTGTCTATATAGTATGAAACAAAATGGCAACTGAAAGAATTGTAGAAAGTCATTGCATGCAGGAAAGTGTCATCTCTGTGCACAAGAGAAAGTTAGTGAAAGTCCGAATGGCCCGGTGGATGAGTGAAGAGTTGCAGACTGCTGAAAATATAATGTGAAGCGAGTCACTACATGACTCGTAATTGCTGCGCTCAATTACTGCAAACAAGCCTGAACAGGATTTACTGCAAATAAATTTGTTCGCATTATGAAATCTCGTTAGTGGTTGTTCGCAGTAGTCAGTACATTTGTTTGTGCGTATTCCATCGATATGTTATCTTCACACTAAAACCCAAAATAGCCGATATGTATTTTTTATATCCATGGCTTATTCACGCCATATAGTTCGCGCTTGTTCGCAGTACTTCGCACTTGTTCGCGCTAATTAGTAGGACCGGCGTAGAGAATGCCACAAATCCCGATATTAAACCAAAACAATGATCATCTTGAATCTCAACTTCTCTGTTCTCACATATCTCACTCGCACTCAGCAGCTCAGCACATCTTCTCACTTCTGATCAGTGCAGTGTCACGACAATGTCTGTCTGTGATCTGATTATGAAATTCAACATTCATTGCCATTAATATTGGGTCATTGATTTGTCATTGATCAACCATTGACCCCCCATTGACATTGTTGTTGATATTGGCATTGCCAATTGCCATTGACATTGTCACTTGACTTGACGAGTTGTGAATTGTCAACCGACTTCTAAATCACGCTTCGCCTTCGCCTTCACGAGTTCACGACTTAATCACACTAATTCATAACTCAAATTTAGCTCACCGTATGGGGATAGGCTTTCAGAAGACCTCTCGATAAAAACGCCATCGTTAAAACGTGAATTACATGCAAAAAAGGGAGAAGAAAATAGCGTCTGTCTCAGCTCAGCTAGCTCAGCTCAGCTCTGAAAATAAGCTAATTGAGCAAATATTTGTTGCAAGGAATGAATTGCACGTGTAGGTAATGTATCGCGGTCAATTTCACCGCAGTTTAGCTTCTTGATGGTATAAGTATTATCCTTGCCTTTAAGGTGTGTTCTACGGGCTAGCAATCGGGAATCGGTAGCTGATTTTGCATTTGACGAGCCTCTTAATTGGTGCTTTATCGTCATCTCCCATTAAAATGGAGCAACGTAATATTATCAGAGTCGGTGACAGTGTCCTTCTGAAGAAAGGGAAGAATATGAAAGTCTTCAAAATCATCAAGAAACAGTAAGTTGCAGTAATTTGGCCGCCTAATTTGTGAATCGTACACGTGTGTATTTTGTGCAAAGCAAAGACTTCGGTCCCACTCAATGTGTGTGTTTGGTGTTTGTGCATGTTGATAATAAATTAATGATAATGAGTGAATGAATGGTCGACATTTTTACAATTGACAGCACTGTCACATCTACTAAAGTAAATGGTCCTGTCGGCTAGACCATTTACAATTAATACATGTTAATAATATTATCTTAGTATATTGCCATTGGCTATTGCGCAATCAATCCAATTCCAATTCACATTTACAGTTGCTAGTTGATCATTGTCGTTGACGTTGTTTAGTAAGCTGCGCAACAGAAAACAGACTGGAAATCATTTTTGTCCTCATTATTTTGCAGTTTCCAAAACAACAGAGCTGAGTTGGTAATTATTATCAAATTATAATATGAAGATTGAAGGAAAGTTTGTTTTTATTTTGCTGGTAAAACAATGAAATGTTTTTGTGCTAGATAGTGTAGCAAGCAGGAGAGGTTTGCTAGTAATGTACCTATGTGTAAGCACTGTATGGCTTTGCCTTTGAAAAGCTCCCCATCGTCCTTTCGCCCTCAACAAGTGTAATTCTACTTCTACTCGTAAATCACACTTTTATAGGCTAACTAATCTGTGTCATAAAAGTAAGCAGCTCAGATAAAAAATAACACAAACATGACCAAAGTCCAAGCACTGTCACTGACACTGCCCTAAAATTGTCACATTTTAGATTTGAAATTTATTCTTTTCATAATGTCTAAGTGTTTTCGTTTTAAAGTTGAAGATTATTTTTAATTATTTTAAGGCAAATGCGAAAAGTTATAGAAAAACAAGTAAATTATTAAGTAACAAAGTTAATTATTAAGAAACTGAATCCATTTAATCTTACAATGAGATTACAATATCTAATTTAAAATATGAAAAAAGACAAACTAGTAGAACTTGGTTTATTATTGATTCCCTTATTCAATATGTTCACAGGAAAGTATTTTTGGAAAAAAGGCATTTTTCTCTGGACCCCATAATTGGACAGCCCTATGGATCATCATGGGAGCTGAAGAACAGAGACCTTGTTCCTGTGACTGATGAGACAGAGTCACATGAAATCGCTGGACAAATAGGTATGAGCCACTCATAATTCTCATATGCACATTACCATAGTGTGTATGCCTTGTGACTCGGTCGGGCAAGTAAAAACAAGATTTTAACAAAATTCTAGAGGCCTTAAAGCTGGATATGGTGGCCCCAAACAAAGAAAACATTTACAAATCAAGTTATATAATTAAGTTGACCATTTGGGCCAGTGGAATTAAGCATCGAAGTCCAAATGGGCAATTGAATATATCTCATTTTAAATGGCCCTCCAGGCCTCCAACAACCTGTGTTAATTTTGAGCATTGGTTATACAGGGCTCCACACTTACCTTTTTTGTCAGTGGCCCGGTCGGGCCAGTGAAATAATTTCTTTTTCTTTTCTGGTGGCCCGAAAGAAAAAATTTACTGGCCCCCAAATTTTATTTCATGAGTAAACTTTTTACTATTCAAAATATCACTCTTTCCTAATCAAACATGTGGTTATAGATGAAGCATAACATGGAAGATAACACGATTTTTCTAATTTTGTCAATGTTGGGTTGAAAATCTGCTTGCCCCATCAGGCCACCAAAATATTACTTTTATACATTTTTGCTGGCCCGAATTTCACTGGCCCCGGGCCAGCGTGCGAGTGTCGAGCCCTGGGTAATAGTAGTTTTACATCTACCTCTGATAGCAATCATACTTAGAAAGTCTTACAAATATTTGTCTAATGATAAACATTCACCTTTTTTTTTGTATGGGTTGCCCAAGAAATGTTGTTACCTAAGAGTTTAATGGCTTATTTACTCTTTTTGTAAGATGCAGATGATAGGTCTATATTGAATAGGGATTGCTCAGTCGCATCCTGCAATTAAGTCAGCATATTCTGTTAAAGGGCCATTCTTGGTCACGTGTGTGACCCAAAACATGACAAATTTTGAAATGGGATGCTTATATTTCAGTAAGTATGAGACTATAATGATTCTTACTTCATATGTGACTTGAATATGTTGTAGTCTTTCAAACTTAACACAAAAGATTTTATAAGGATTACGTAACTCAATGTCAGAGGTCAAATGGCATGGGTCACGTGTGTGACTTCGCACGGAGCGCTTTTTTCATAACTAAATTTCATTTGGAAAATTTCTTTAAAATATGAATAGCTATAATGTTCATCTTATTACCAGAGAAGTACTATACATTTGTAAGTACAACAATAGCAATGAATGAGAATTATATCAAACCGTTGTTTTTTATAGTACTTAATTATGTGGCAACGTCTGGTCACGTGTGTGACATTTTGGGGTGGTCACGTGTGTGACATGTACAATATGAATGGAAAAATGGGAATTTTATAATATCGGGTTTAGAAAAGAATGAAAGGTTTAATTTTTACAAAGTTGGTATCAACCTGTACAGGAAAGTGAGAAGAATGAGCTTGCTAATTATCCTTTTGATATCTTGATTATTTTCTGAATTATGATTATTAGAAAAATATTGAAATATGTAAATTTATGCAAATGAGTAAAAAAGTTTCATTTTAAACTTCAAATCATGTATTTCATGAAACTTTTCACATGGATCATTCCAAAAATGGAACAAAACTACAGAAAAATAAAACTTCAATTTTTCCGAAAAAGTTTCACTTTTCAAAGAATGGCCCTAAAGTGTAATATATGCTGTCAAATATGATGTAGAGTTCTGGTAGTTTGGTTATTTTAACAAAAACGGTAACCTGTCACAAAGATCTTTATTTATCTTTCTTTTACTTATTTCTCGTTAACAAATGGCAAGGGCAATATGCTGGTTAATTTTTCATTTCATCATACTTCTAGTATTGGTCTAATTGTGTTTAGGACATATTATTAGGAATATTACTTCATTCATGTGAACAAACAATGGTTAGCTGAAAATCTAAAACCTGAAAAATCAAAAAACCATTTTGACCCGAGATGGTCAGTTACAAATGATTATCCCTTCACTACAGCACTAACCCTAAGTTATCAGCCAGAATGTTGATCGTGATCTTTTTACAGAAGTTGGCGACAGTGAAACAGTGGATGTGATTAATAACTGAGAGCTTGTGAACCCCTATACCTTGGTAGTTTTGCATTTGCCATAGATAGTACAAATGATTCTTGGGGCTCCTGTAGGCAATGGGTTTGAGTAACACAATCGCTGTGCTTTCTGACTGACTGCTAGCTGGCCCATGTAATATGAATTCAATTCCCATCTGTACTTTGACCTTTGACCTCTAGTGGAAGGTGACAACAGAGCGATAGTGGATGATCAGATGGCACAGAAACTGGACAGGGATGACATCTCTGACCTGAAGGAGCAGGGTAAAAGTGGACAGGTAAAGAGAAACGTCTTAACCCTAACCAGGCCGGGTTATTTTGGCTACAACATAATCTACAAGATTGCATTGTTATTTTTTTGAAAATAATCAATTTGTAATTAATTATGCAAATTTATGCAGAAATCCCCTTTTTGTCTGTAAATCACTAAATATTGCTCAGAATATGCTAATTTTGTGCATGAATATTCTTCATGACTTAACAGGTTTTGAACATTAAAAATTGCGACAGCCAAAATTTTCCTTATGTATTTCTTTGTTTTTGGAATTTCTTATGTATTTCTTTGTTTTTTCGACTTCTGTTTTTTATTGTTTTTTTTTCAATGGAATAAATTATTGACCATTATCCAACCATTTTTAGCCCAAAATTAAATGATTGCAGTGATTAGAATGAAAAATAATTAAGGTTTTGTCTATTCTAGGAACAAATTTCCATAGGATTTGTACACAAATCACAAAATTGAGCGATTTTCAGGCCGACGTTCACTTACAAAAGGTCACGTGTCTTTAGAATGGTACCGTAAACCAGGGTGACTTTTGCCACTTTTTGAATATTTTCTTAAATAATTTTTTCATAATAATTTTTTTTCAAAAATTTCTTCCATAATAAGGGTGTACTAGTAAAGGTCTATATATATATTCTTCCCTTCTTGATTTTTCTTTTTCTTTATTTTGTTGGTCGAAGACTGGCAAAAGTCACCCCGGGTGTCGGGGTGACTTTTGCCGGCACACATTTTGTTGTTTTTAATACAACACTTTCAATATTTTTCTTTACTAACATCTTTGAAAATACACTGAACCTCTTTCTCCTATTGTTTTACTTATAAATACTTTTAACAATACATGATTTTAGTAACAAAAATGATATTACAATAGGATAATGCACAATTGTCCAAATCTTCAAAATGTACATTGCCTTCCCCTATCTCAAGTCTGATAACAGTTCAAATAACTTCTTCTTATGTCACTAGCTCTTTCAGTGAACATTACTGCAATTTTCATGGAGATTTAGTTCTAAGAATGCTAGATTCACATCTTAGCAGGTTTGTCTCAAAATTTTCCTCATCACAAGATGACTACTACACTCCTGTATTTTGGTTCAATGTACACTGTTATTCCTTTAAATAATTATAAATAAAAATAAAAATAAAAATTGTTCTTGAAACATAATCTAATTGATCATAAGGCCAAAGTAAATGATATTTCTGATCACACTGCATTCATAATGCACAATTTATAAAAATCTGAAATATGAGACTTAACCACATTATTGCCTTTTCATTTTTTGTGTGACATTTGAAGGCGCAATAGCCTAGATGCGATTTTTAGAGCTTGCTTGATATGCACTGAATATAAACTAATAATTACATTACATTTTGTCTCCTATTTACAACTCTGTAACCAAAAACATAATAATTCTATTCTGGCCAAAGTCACCCCGAGCTTGCAGCAAATAGCCCGGGGTGACTTTTGCCACGGCCATTTTGAAAAAATCAGAGGGAGAGTCGATGAAGTTAGTGCATTGGCAGTTTGGTACACCCTTAGTGTACGTTATCTGACATATTTGCTTGATTCTCCATTTTCCGTTTTCTGTAGAGACTCAAAAGTTTGACCACCATATCAATCATGCGCTTTATTTTTCATACAAAAAACAACAACAAAAGCACAGAGGGTAAGCCGTTATAAAAGAACGTTATACATTTTTATAATGTTGATACATTAGCCTATAAGAATATGTAAAAATATTTTCAGAAATTTGTTCAAGTAAGAGAGCCTCAATGAAAATACATTTTTCTCACAGGGTGGCAAAAGTCACCCCGGCGGCCAAAGTCACCCCGGTTTACGGTATACCCGGTCGTCGCAAATTTGGTCTCAAAAGTTGCGCAAGACTTCAATGAAAAAACTCATGAAGTCGTGCGGCAATACCTGCACGCGCTGTGGAATTATCATGCGAAAAGTCAAGGAGGGGGGTGGATTCCACCCCTCCCCCGGCCTGGTTAGGGTTAAAGAATAGGGGAAATTCCTTGCCTTACAAAATTATGCTGTGTGAGCTAGCTACAAATATATTCAATTTCTGCTCAATTCTTGGCCATATGGCATTCTTTTTCATGGCATTTTCTAACATCACTCAGTGGACATCAGATCACAGAAATATACATGTTATCAACCCTTTGCCAGTTTTTGTTGTATCAACATAGTTACTAGTTCTCTTTAAAAATGCATTTTATTTTTTCTGTTAACATCATTTTTTTAAAGTTCAGAAAAGGACTAACTATTATTTTCTTGGTTAGTCCTAAAAAAAAATGGTCCTGAAAAAGCTTCAGCTTGTAGTTTTTCCAGGACTACAGTACAGGTAGAGGTTATTTTTAGGGAGGAGTGTTGAGAAATAAGGGGGGCCCAAAGTTAAGTATAGCCCGAATGTCCGTCATTTTTTTACAAAATAATGAGGATCAGATGAATATTTAATATTCAATAAAGGCTCGTTCATTTCATTTAATTTATTTCCACTTAAAAAAACAAGCATACAATTTATTATATGCAAAGACAACAAATGAATAATGGGTCGCAATTAGAAATAGAAGTGGGGGAATCATAAAAAATATTTTTAAAAAAGGCTTCTAGAAATGATCCCTTAATTACATTTTTTTTAATCCAATTGATACACAGTAAAAACAGATTTTGCAATTCTATAGAGTTTATGCAGGACCGACAAGGTTCGAGTAGGTTCATTTAGGTGGTGCTGACATGTATGCATAATTCTTTCTTGCTCTTCCTCACATCCAGGAGATCATTGATCATTTGATAGAGAACAGCTCAACCTTTAATGAAAAGACAGTGTACTCGAAGGCAAAGTACCTCAAAAAAAAGAAAAACAAGTAAGTTTACTTCATATATTTATGATTGTTTGTACAATTTATTGTTTGTTGTGTAGTAAATGTTTTGTTTTGTTTTCTTATGGCCCTTGCATATAACGTCTCCCGTTTTTAAGAATGAACCAAAAGTTTGGAATTGCTTAAACTTAACATTTGAAATCTATATACCACCTGCTGTTTGTAATTATGAATACAAATTTGATAAATAAACATCTTTCTATGAACAAATCATATTGTTTATTTTTGTAGTGATTACTAATATGACATCTTATTGTGAAGTGTGATTTTGTTATTCTTTTAGTTATCTTTAATGCCTTGAGGTTTCCAAATAAAATCTTAAAATGGTGTTTTTCTCTTCAACCCCATTTCTTTAGGCACATCATGAAGTTTGTTGTTCTTCGACCCAGCACAAGACTGCTATGTGAACATTTCTTCCTCAAATCTCCTTCAAAGCATGTGTGAGTATTTAACAAATATAACATATCTTAACCCTAAAAAGACTGGGCTATTTTGAACCTTAAAAAAACTGGGGGGGGGGGGGGGGCTAAAAAGGGCCCCCCCCCCAAGATCTCGGCAACCGAAACTCCTATCGACTCCAAATTTGGCATCGTGATAGATGTCCATAAGGTCTACAATATTGCGTAGTTAAAAAATAATAATTAATTAGAATATGCTAATTAGAGCTAATTAATTATGCAAAAATTGTATTTTTTTGCATTTTTTTTGTAGTTTTCTCGGCAATCGAAACTCCAATCGACTCCAAATTTGGCATGGTGATAGATTTCCATGAGCCATACAATATTGCATAGTTAAAATTTTTGTTTTAATTATAATATGCTAATTAGAGCTAATTAATTATGCAAAAATTGAATTTTTTTCGTATTTTTTGCATTTTAAAAATATTTGTTATATATTTTTTCGATGGAATAAAATATTAACCATTATTCAACCATTTGTAGCCTAAAATTAAATAATTGCAGTGATCAGAATGAAAAATAATGAAGATTTTGTCTATTCTAGGAAAAAGTCAATTTCCATAGGATTTGTACACAAATCACAAAATTTAGCGATTTTGGGGCCGACGCTCACTTACAAAAGGTCACGTAACTTTAGAACGGTACACCCGGTTGTCGCAAATTTGGTATCAAAAGTTGCGCAAGACTCTAAGGTGGCACCGTAAAATAGTTAAGCGTTGCAAAGTAATCGCGAAAATAGAGGAGGGGGGGGGGGGCTAAATCAGCCCCCCAGTCTTTTTAGGGTTAAAACTATGTTGTCTTTCAGAAAAAAATTGGAATTTGATACTGAAACAAATAATTGTGTTGGAGACATCAGGAAACTGACCATAAATAAATAAAATTAATGAAAACAGAAAATAAAATTTGGCTTTGTACAGACTAGACCAATATTCTGACCACTGAGCTACTATTTAGTGTTCTTAATGGTGGCACTTGGACAAATTTTTCAATGCTTTAATCAATTTATTGTTAATGGCAGTCTTGAGTCTAGAGATAATAGCAAACATTTTAATGTTTTATTAGTTATACTAGTAAGTGTGCAGACTAACTGAATGCACCAATATTGTTGAGATAATAATAAGTTTCATATTAAAGATACATTAACCCATTCTGGAATGGGCCCAAATATATTCAGGCTAGGGTCTATGGAGAATACATGTTATAGAAAATTCAAGCAGTCCTTAATGGGTTAATAGGTTAATGTATTGTAATGTTATGTATAATATATATGTTTGTTTTTAAAATATCTAAATCAGTATGAGAAATGCAATTATGTTAATACAACACCATGTGGTAAGCGGAATTCAATTTTAAAGATTTTTAAGGAAAGTCATTTATGAAATATTGTCCTACAGGCAAATCCGCCTGGACTCCCTGTCCCAGATGCTGACAGCTAGCAACATCCAGTCAGGGAGCAAGGTCATGGTCTATGAGCACTGTCAGGGCTTGCTGGTTGGTGCAGTCATGGAACGACTTGGAGGTGAGGTTGTGAATAGTCTTTAGTGAGCTAGGCCGGTCTAGCTGTCATACACATATATCTGCTAGTTGATTGATTGGAATGATATTATTCAACGAGACAATGTCTTTTATGCTTTTTTTTTAATGCAGTAATTTTGAAGTTATGTGTTTATATATTTTCATTTAAATGTATGTAGGAACTTTGGGGGAATTTGTAGTAACTGAACCAATTGCTTCTAATGAGCAGGGTTTGTACTGTAAATTATGAAATATCAGATAGAACCATTGGTTGTTGATATTGATGATAATATTGTATTTGTAGATGTTTGCTCACATTAACCAAATGCACTTTTGTGATGGAGAGTGAATTATGGAGTGATTTCTTTAATTTTAAATGTTGTATTCATATGTGTTTCAGGAAATGGAATGATAGTCCAGTTCCATTCGGAGGATAGACCCAACCACTCCGCTCTGGATGCCTACAACTTCCCCAGGCAATCCCAGGAAACCCTGAAGCTGTTCAACCTCAAGGATGTCTACAGCAACCTTGTGGCACCAACGGACAGTGGCGTTCAAAACAGCATTGAAGACAAAGAAGGGACATCTGCCACTAATGATGAGAGTAAGCCCTCAGAAATGTCAATTCTTCCAGGAGGAAGCGTAGCAGACAGGACTGCATCACCCAGCGAGGCTGCAGTAACGGGGTCGGAAGCATCCCCTATAACTAGCAGTAAAGAGGCACCCATGGTTATAGACAGTACTATGGAAGCAACAGTTTCAACAGACAGTAGCTGTTCAAGAGTGTTGCCTAGTGCGGAAGCAGCAGAGGTCCCAATGCAAGTTGACAGTAGCACCCCGACAGCTGGAGAACAAATGTCTACATCTGAAGACTGTCCAGGTGGTGTCAAGGAAGGCACGGTATCATCCAGCAGTGGGGCTCAAGAACTGGGAACCGAGATTAAAGACAATACTTCAGCCCTTGGGGATGGAGAGAAGTCCGTAGTTCCAGATAGTAGTTGTAGTTCTGCTGCAGGAGAGAAAGAGCCTTCCATACAAGCTGCAGGAGAGAGAGAGGCTGTCATACAAGCTGCAGGATCTTGCCCAACTCAACAGGAAGGAGAGGAGTCAAAAGCCTCTACCTCCTCGGCCCCACTTTCACCTAGAACTCTGAAGCGGAAACAGAGGGTAATGTGTAAATTGTGTGTCAGGAAAAAAAAGATATTGTTTGGCTCATGTGTACAGTGGAATCTCCTTATAACGAGGTCCTTGATTCCATGAAAATTACCTTGTTGTATCAGTTGTCTTGTCATATACGGATAAAAAAACATAATGATATATGAGAGCTCTTTATGACAAGGTTCCACTGTATTCATTGTTCTTAATTGAAACTTTTGAGCCCCTTTGAAGTTTGAAGTTCAAATGTGACAAACAACTATCTCAAACTTCAAGGGGAATATTTTATGCCTATTCTAACAACAACAACAAATGTCACGTTTTCTTGTTTTGTGTGAGCATTCAGATTTCAGAAACAACAAATTATTTGATTTAAAAACTTGTTTGGTTTGAGAAACACCTCATTACTTAAAATGCTAACTTTCATTTACGGTAAGCATACTGCATGTTATACATTTATATTTATCACCTCTCTATTGCAGGATGATGGGAGAGATGTGAGGAAACGTCAGAGGCTAGAAGAGTTTGCACAGGCAAAGGAAACCCTCCTTGAAAGACGTATGGACTCGTAAGTACATGCACCTTATGATTTGATATTTTGAGATAAATTGAGATGAAAAAATGATTAACACAATGAAGATTGTGCCATTACTTCTATCTTAAACTTGAGATATGGAGTTAGTTTATACCACATTTAACCCTATCTTAAAGGGACTTAGTAACTTCTGTCCAAATCCTCAAAATAAATTTTTCATTCTAGCGGTTCCCTCATACCTTGTTGTATTCGTATTAACAATAAAATCATGGGACAGGTTTTGGTTTATCAAATTTCCCTTTCGTTACAAAGATATGTATACGATCGAAGTATTCAGATAAGAAAAACTCCGGGCGAGTTTTTCTTCTGTGTACAAAGTGAGTGCAGTGAGTTATTGAATATCACTTTGCATTTTCGCTCATTACTTGGCCATGCAATGTCCATTTGACTTGAAATTTTCTCACAATACCCTGTGGACATATGAGATAACAATAATATACATTGCATCAACCATTCATCACTTTTTGCACATGTCAACAAAGTTACTAGATCCCTTTAACTGGGGGGGGGGGGTCAATTTGACCCCCCCTCGACTTTTCGCGCGATAATTCCGCAACGCGAGCAGATATTGCCGCGCGACTTCATGAGTTTTTTCACTGAAGTCTTGCGCAACTTTTGAGACCAAATTTGCGACGACCGGATATACCGTTCTAAAGTCACGTGACCTTTCGTAAAGGATCGTTGGCCCCAAAATCGCTAAATTTTGTGATTTGTGTACAAATCCTATGGAAATTGATTTTTTCTAGAATACACAAAACCTTCATTATTTTTTATTCTAATCACTGCAATCATTTAATTTTGGGCTAAAAATGGTTGGATAATGGTCAATAATTTATTCCATTGAAAAAACAATACAAAACATAAGTCGAAAAAACAAAGAAATACATAAGAAATTCCAAAAACAAAGAAAGACATAAAGAAAATTTTGGCTAACGCAATTTTTAATGTTGAAAACCTGTTAATTAACCCTAAAAAGACTGGGCTATTTTGAACCTTGAAAAAACTGGGGGGGGGCTAAAAGGGCCCCCCCCTAAGATCTCGGCAACCGAAACTCCGATCGACTCCAAATTTGGCAACGTGATAGATGTCCATAAATTCTACAATATTGCGTAGTTGAAAATTTTTTTAAAATTAGAATATGCTAATTAGAGCTAATTAATTATGCGAAAATTGTATTTTTTTGTAGTTTTCGTAGTTTTCTCGGCAATCGAAACTCCAATCAACTCCAAATTTGGCATGGTGATAGATGTCCATGAGCCATACAATATTGCATAGTTAAATTTTTTGTTCTAATTATAATATGCTAATTAGAGCTAATTAATTATGCGAAAATTGCATTTCTTATGTATTTCTTTGTTTGTTTTACTTATGTTTTTTATTGTTTTTTCAATGAAAATAATTATTGACCATTATTCAACCGTTTTTAGCCCAAAATTAAATGATTGCAGTGATTAGAATGAAAAATAATGAAGATTTTGTCTTTTCTAGGAAAAAAAATCAATTTCCATAGGATTTGTACACAAATCACAAAATTTAGCGATTTTCGGCCCGACGCTCACTTACAAAAGGTCACGTGACTTTTGAACGGTATACCCGGTCGTCGCAAATTTGGTCTCAAAAGTTGCGCAAGACTTCAATGAAAAAACTCATGAAGTCGTGCGACAATATCTGTGCGCGTTGCGGAATTATCGCAAAAATAGAGGAGGGGGGGGGCTAAATCAGCCCCCCCCCCCAGTCTTTTTAGGGTTAAGTCATAAAGAATATTCATGCACAAAATTAGCATATTCTGAGCAATATTTAGTGATTTACAGACAAAAAGAGGATTTCTGCATAAATTAGCGTACTTCGGTAATGAATATGCGCATAATTTGCATATTTAACATTGGATCATTTAAACGAAAACATGAACGCGTCGCTAATACTTCAATGTACCTCCATGCAAAATTTCGCGTGAATCGGACAATCGGTCTTCGAGATCTTAGGGGGGGGGTCAAATTGACCCCCCCCCAGTAAAAACCTGGTCTGAAATAGCCCAGTTAGAATAGGGTTAAAGGTTAAATGATGGAATAATATTGAATATATCACATTGCACAGTTACTGAAAGTCAGTTTGTCTATTTTTCAGCATTTTATTTATACATTTATTTACTCATTTTCTTTCTTTAAAGAAAAATGTTCCTTTCTTGAAATATTGTATTCTTACACACAGCAGTTAATCCTAGCTGATGTAAAGACCATTTCTGCTTCCTATACATTTAAACAAAAATAATTATTTTGTACAATACGCATGCACACATACACTGGCTTTTACATACACAGTCTTACAGATCCATATAGTATATCAGGTACAGTAGCAGCAAAATATAAATGTTATAAACCTTTTCTTAAACTAATCAATTCAGGTTGCTGATAGCTACTAAGCACCACCCTACACCAGTACTACTAGCTCTGATTGACATGCTAGCCTTGTCCAGACCGTTTGCTGTCTTCTCACCATATTTGGAGGTATTGTTAAACTATTTGTATGTTTAATCTTATATTGCAATGCTAGAAATTAAAGGGATAGTTGAGTTTTGGTATAGAGGGCGCTACACAAAATGATTTTTTTTGTGAGATAATGAGAAACTGAGTAAAATTTGAAAGAGCATACAATTTAATGACAGAATAAACTTGATTTGATCAAAATCGGTTCAGAAATGGTTGAAATATCTATAAACATAACCATTTGTAATAATTGTGGGGCCCCCACAATTATTCGATAATTTTCAACCAGCTGTTTAAACAAATCTAAAAAATGCTTCCTCTTTTCAAAAAATTTACAAAAGAGGTTTTTAAATAGTTGTAGATTATCTCTCTATCTAACCACTATTTAAACAATAATATCACTTGCACAATATTTTATTTAAAATGGTTGAAACCAATGCGTTTTAGACAGTGCCCTTCTGAGTTTTAACGGCTCTTTTTGAATGATAACAGGCGTTTTACTTAGTCATTTGTAATTGTTGTAATCCTTTCGAGCATGGTTGAGTTATAACTGTTAGTTTTTCATGTAATGGTGCAGGTTTTGATTACTAAAATTCAGTTTGACCAAAACTGTACTCTCTTTACCAAAACTCAACTATCCCTTTAACTTTTTTTTTTTTGGGGGGGGGGGGGGGGTTGGCCTAGTCTGGCAAGTCAAATTAAAGATTTTTCAAATTCTAGTGGCCCCAAACAAACAATGACATTACACATTTTGTTATTAGGATCATTAAGCTAATTGATAGTGGCTGCAGTCAGTATGTCAGTTCTTTTAGTCATTAAATTGAAAGTGAAGTTTATTTTAGTGGACTATAAAATGTAAGAATACTACATTTAGATACGATACTAGATCTCTGTGCTAGAAAGAACATATCAATCTTTCTATCGTGTGTGCACACTTATATGTACAAATTGAATTGACTTTGCTTGAGCATGAACTACTATGCCACCATAACACTTAAAAATATGGCAATGGTAATATTGTTGTTTAAAGGGCAATGCAACTCAAGAATAGAGTTTATCCTACTTGATATATCGTAATATGCCTTTTTATTATATATAACATAACTCCGACTCAGATTTCTGCTTTGGGAGAAATATGTGAAAACTCTATCGGGTTTACCACTATTCATGCGAACACTGGAGGCCGCCATTAGGTATGTGCGGACTTATGGTCAGTGATATGCACTAATGCATTTCAATAGCACCTATTGAAGCCATTGTCTGAATACTTGTAGATGCTTTGCTAGTACGTAAATCAGTGAAAAGCTTTTTGTTCGGCCCGTAGCACTCTCGTCATAGTTTGCAAAGCATGTCGGGCAATTACAAGAAAATGGCCGCTCCCATCACCTTTTGCCGCCGTAAGAATTAGTAAAATGTGGGTATGTTCATGTAAGGATTTCATGGGATCCAGGAGGCCAAAATTGCCAAGTTATGTATCAAATAAAATGTATGTTCACCCTCTAAATGATAATAATAGCCGAAAGCCATAGTTTCATTGCCCTTTAAGGTCTTCTACATGTATTTTATTGGTTATTTTCTTATGAATTATATATCCAACAGAGTAAAGTCAAACCCATGTGTAATGTCCACGTAGGGGAAAAAAGAAAATTGGCTATAGGAATAATCCATACATTGGTTTTTCCTGCAGGGGATCACTGTTGGTCTAGGCACGTGGCCGCTATAACAGGTTTGACTGTATTATAATGGTATTTGTTTCTCCCACTTGTGCAGGCCTTGAAGGAGTGCTACGTGAAGCTGAAGGATAGGGGCGGCATCATTCATCTCAACCTCTCAGAAACATGGTACAGGGACTACCAGGTAAAGGCAATCAGCACTTTCAAAGGGATTTACTAACATTTTTTTCATGTACAAAAAGTGATGAATGATTGATAAAATGTATATTGTTGTGATCTGATATGTCCACTGAGTAATATGTGAACAAATTTAACCTTAAATTGGTATTGTATGGCCAAGTAATGAGCACAAATGCAAAGTGATATTCGCTTACTCATTGCAATGACTTTGTACGCTGTTATAACTTTCCAGTGGATAATAACAAATCTGAACACTTCAATCGTAAATATATTTTTTTAAATCATTCAAATAAAGAAAACTTGTTCCATGATTATGTTGGTAATAAAAATACAACAATGTATGAGAGAATCACTAGTGTACCAAGTTAGATTTGTTGATTTGGACAATGTTACTATATCCATTTAATTAGAAACATGTTCATAGTTGGAACCCTCTCTGAATGGCCAATTTAAATGAAAGAATCCACTTGACCCAGTTATCTTGACAAGTGAAGTTTACATGAACAGCTTAAAGGTAAAGGCCAGTTTTGGAAACGCCCCCCTCTCAAAAAAATGAAATGGAAGCTCTTATTACCAATAATGTGAAAGAAGATAATTGTACTAATATAGGATTATCCAAATTTGGCCAAGAAACCGCCTACTAATTGATGTATTTGCAAAATTATAACTTGATCGTCTGCAGATAGAGATCGCCAACTCGGAATCACCCATACGCTACGTACAATGGCCACGTGCGAGTACACGAGGTGTTCGCTATATACGGGCTTGTCCCCAGTTTGTCGATATCTCCCCCAGCGCTAGCGGCGTGGACAGGTCCGAACTGGCGGTGGATTTATACATTTCACAGGCGGATATTGGATTTCTTCCGATATTTCTGTATTTAACGATGCTTAGGTTCCGATTTTACCACACAAGCCCTATTTCAATACTTATTCAACAATAATGATCCATATAGATGTATTCGGCTTCTTTCCCAAAACTGGAATTCATCTTTAATTCTTCCATTCATTTGCTATGCATAGAAACATGGTAGAAAATCAAGTTCCTATACAATTCATAAATACCTCTAAAAGGCCAATCTAAAGGTTTGGAAAATAGGTTTCAAGACAAATTATATAATTGGGAAACTCATCACCACACTGAAGTATTTGTTCATGGGTCTGCAGAAGACTATCTGTTGTTTAGGATGTAAGCATCTTCCGCGGTTCTTTTTAATTCCAGAAGTATGTGTGTATAAAATTGGTGCAGTCGCAGATGTTCAGTGCATACGGAACCATACGGCCCTGTTGGTTCCGTGTTGATGATTAATTGTATTGTTTATGAATTACACAACCTTCAATTTCAACCTTTTATTTAACAAAGTGTTGGACCTCTTTTTAATATCAAACAACAGTACCAAAACATATAAACACGTGTTCTTCTTTGCGTGGTGGTCCCCTTAAACTGCTATCTCATCTCCCGACTGCAGGTGCTCGCAGACAGGACACACCTTTTTGTGACCATGACCAGTGCAGGTTAAGATTTGCTCTAAATGGGACAGGATTATGGACCTGGGATATCTAATGGTCGCGTGGACGTAGTGTGGCAAGATTGGTAGAGCGCGCGCTTTCCGATCTCGAGATCCCGAGTTCAAACCCTGCCCACTCCGTTTGCCCTTCAGCAAGGCATTTAATCCACATTGCTGCTCTCTACCCAGGAGTATAAATGGGTACTTGGTCGGGTGTAAATTAGCCTGGGCGCTATGGCTGCCATCATATGCCATCATATGGCTGCCATTGGCTAGTATGCTCCCCGGGGAGTTGAGATGGTGCGCAAGATAATTGTGCGGGTTTGACCTGTACCTGATGACCAAGGGTAATAATAAAAGCGCGTAGGGACATGCAACTGTGCTTATGTGTTATGCGCTATATAAAAGTGTTTGATTATTATTATTATTATTGTGCTATTTGAGGCTGCTTTGAATTAACTGTGCTGAAAATTTGGATTTCTGTTTAATCTTCTCTAGGCAGCACGTATGTGCACGCTGGAAAACCTATGGGCGCTGCCATGTACGGTACGCGACCGGCCTTTCCCGTAACATTTTTCTTGATTTTTATGTCGAGTTGTCTTATTGGCTTACTGAGACATCTCTCTGATTCTTTATCCAATCAGAATAGTTATAAGATGTTTTAACAAAAACGGCTACGATCAGCTGATCGTCAGCTTTCAAATGATATACAAATCAATGGACAAATTTTTTTTGTTCAAGACTTTAGTAGGCCGCGAAGATTGGGTGAAAATGCAAGTAAAAAGAGCCAAATTTCAAGGTTATTTTCAAATTTAAATATTCAAATTTCTAGAGTTTTTACATAAATTAGGTTTTCATGGAAGTAATGTTCTTTGTTTATATTTTCATTATCATATTGACAGTTGCAACTCTTAAATGTCAGTTTTTAAGCTACAACTTTCTGAAGTTGGGAGAAAAATATCAAATTTTCGAAAAATTCGGACAGCCGCATTTTTATTGCTCTTTATATCGACCGTGGAAGGAAATACGGACATACACGATGTGTTTTAGGAAAATTAGATATGTATTTATAAATAATTCACAACAACTTGTCGTTATTTTGTTTTATTTTCTAGATATAAAATTAACAATTCACTCTAAAAGCAGCTGAAGCAACATTCGTGCGCGACTCCATTGGGAGTTTAGCCATGTCTAGCGGCGTGGCTATACCAGGTACTCCCAGACAGGACTTCCCTCATGTCCAACATGACCAGTGCAGGTACACACACACACACACACACACACACACACACAGGGATTCACATTGCAACATGAATTACAGTGCATGGGACTTGGTCATGGAACTGGGATATGTACCAATGTAAATTTACTGTATTGAAAATGTTCTTTTTTGTCTCCTCTGTGCAGGTTTTACCGAACAGGACCCACCCGATGGTCAATATGAGCAGCTCAGGTGGTTATGTACTCACAGGGATCCTCGTTGCCAAAGAGTGAACATAAAGACTGATCTACAATTCCAAACAGCTGCCACCCTTGCAAAACCCTTAGAATAATCTAGGCATTTTCCATAAAAAAAATTTAAAAAAACCTTCGATAATCAGCCTCTTATTCAAATACAGTCTTAGTGGCCACCTGTCTACAGCAGGCAACCTGCCTATTATGGCCACTAAAATTGATCCATGCAAATATAAACAATGTTATGGACACTGTCTATACGGAAAAAGAAGAAGAACAAAACGGAACGGGGCACTTCCCAAAATATAGTACCAAAATGTTTATGTCCATCGGATAGGGTGTCTTTTCCAATGGAAAACAATACCAAGAACAGTAATTTTGGTCGTGTAGTTTTAGGACGCTGCGAGTGAGACCATGTCAGGTGCCCATTTTTGTCAATTTGTACCAAGTCACTGCTAGTTTAACCGCACTCCCTGCCCGCAATACAATTGAACGACCATGCCCATTCTCTCGGCACACGGCTGAGTGCACACTAACAATGGCGTGCTTTGTTTAGCGCTATGAAAGGCGGTACGTGCAATTTATCAAGCACTGGCTCGGTAAAAATTGACAAAAAAGAGAACCCGACACTCACAGCGCCCTAAAATAAAAACTACACAACCAAATTGACTGTTCTTGGGATTGTTGTTCATTTGAAAAGACACCCTATCCAATGAGCATAATACATTTGTTACTATATTTTGGGAAGTGCCCCGTTCTATTTTTTGGGGGGCCACCCTGTATAGTTCACCTGTGTACACTTTTCTTGTTTTCCTCAGGTGGTCACTATACACAGGTTTGACTGAATCAGTTAGTATGTGGCAGTGGTAATACAGGATTATTGTCGATCGCCATCATGGTAGGTCCAATACTACCGAGGTATTTTCCCTAAAAATTCATGAGAGATTAATATCACCCATAGCAGGAGATATATTGCACAAATTCACATTGACATAAGCCATTTATTGTAGACCTAGCGATTTAGTTTCTTTGAATGACGATCATGTATATAACATGTACTTTTATTTTTTGTGGGCATTGTACCCAATTCAATTTGTGATTAAAAATGAGCAAAGAAAATGGGATTCCAACGTTGGAATCCCATTTTCTTTGCTCATTTTTAATCACAATATATTTCTGGTCAGTTTATTTATATGTTTGAATCAATTCAATTTGTATTACAGGGACTTGTTTCATAAAAGGGTCTAAGCTACGTACGTTGTCTGGCGCATAGCTAGGGTGCAATTATCTCTGCGTTGATAGCCCTTTGGACATTCAAAAGCTTTAGGATCTAAACACAGAGATAATTGCACCCTAGCTATGCGCCAGACAACCGTACATAGCTAATACCCTATCTTAGTTAAAACAAGCCCCTGATGTGTATCTATAGGGAATTATTTTAACTTACTGATATATCAACTGGCTTACACAGAAGTTAAAAAGAAGTTATGCAATAGTTGACTAGGTATACAATCAAGCTTTATCATGGAGGTTGACAAATTTGGAGTACATGAAGTTTGTAGGTTAAATCAAATGCCAAGTTAATTCTTCATTGTTAAACTTCTCCAGAATTAAATTTTAAATGAATATATCATCTTACCAAGCAATGTCATAACCTTGAATATGTCAGAATAGTAAACCCATTGATGATCAATATTCTTTTTTTTGTGAAATCATGTAAAAGACAGTGGCTTTTAGGCATCAAACAAGTTTTTGCACAAATGGTGAGTTGCTTGTCGATGATGACCTACAATTGGCAACAATGTTGAAAGGAACGCTTATTTCTATGTTACGTTCAAATAGACATTACTTTCTTATTTGTCCAATTCTGATTTCATATTTCCTTTTGTTCTTCAGTCTGTCAGACAATGTTTGATTGTGGCTTTGATTTCCCATTTGAGGAATATATACTGTATAACATAATCAGGTTTTCTATGCATGTAGCTCAGCTGGTAGAGCACCAGTCTAGCAATCTGGAAGGTCTCGAGTTCAAATCCCAGAGAAATCTTTTGTTATGTATTTGATCAGGTTATGTTAAAATTTCAAATGCTTGATGCCTTTTAAAAGAAATGCCATTTTTATCCAGACTATTAGAGATTGTTGATGCTTATTATGTCTTTGTTGTTTCAAGAGATCATGCTATATAATTACTGCACAGCATATCAAATAAACACACTTATTATAATTATTTTTGTTTGCGTGCTTTTATTTTACACCTTTTATTCAGAATACAACATAAAAGTGGATTTGAAATTGAATGTCTTTGAGATTATGCTACATTTTCTATCAAATAGTAAATTACACATAACATTTAAATTCTCCTCAGTATCCACATTTGGAACATCATTATATGGACCTTTGGACCATTGCATTGTTGTATCAGGTATCTTTGTACTATATAAACCCCTCACAAAAAGTTATATAATTACATTTTGTGCCCTGATATATTTTGTTATTAAATGATCCTACTTGACTCTGATATAATTGACAAGCCTGTTTATTCCCCTTAACACTGATGCCTCATCTGAAATTATTATGTAATTATGGAATGTGCAGTAGACCTGAATATGGAGCCATGTCAAAAGCAAAATGTTGCAAAATACAATGTTGATGTGAGTTCTCTATTTTGTTAGGAGATTAGCTCTGTTATGATTGATGTTTAGGCGGTCACACAATAACAATGCGTTTTACAAATTTTCAATCTCTACTTGGCCACAAATGCTGGTGGAATGCACATTCCATACTTACATGTACATAACCATTATAAATAGCAGGGCTCCACACTCAACTTTTTTGTCAGTGTCTCGGTCGGGCCAGTGAAATAATTTCTTCCCCTTTTCTGGTAGCCCAAATGTCATGAGAAAACGGTGTACTATTCAAAATATCACTCTTTCCTTATCAATCCTGTAATTAAAGATGGAGCATGACATGGAAGAAAACAGGATTTTTCTAATTTTGCCAATGTCGGGTTGAAAATCTGCTTGCTCGATCGACCTAAAATATGACTTTCATACATTTTTTCTGGCCCGAAGTGCAATTTCTGGCCCCGGGTCAGTGTGAGTGTCGAGCCCTGTAAATAGGACATCAATGTAAACTAAGATAAACCAACTTTTCAATGATACCAAAGTTTAATACGTAATAATTTAGGGACAAGCAAGATATGAACATTCAAACTTGATTGAGGAACTTCTTTTTTTTGGGGATTTACAAGGTCAAAAATATATGACTAACATTTGACTATACAATTATAAAGAGCTTGAAGCAGCAAACTTACATTCTAAGATGTTTTTATTATATATTTGTATTAAATAAAGGCTCTTAATGAGGTTCCACTGTACACATTGACAGTGTACATAATCAATATTTTGGCAAGCACAATCTTAATTTCTGTGACGTTTCTAATATATTCAATTCAGTTGATGCATGTAGAGTAAAAAGTTACAATAAATACTACAGTTGCCACACATTTTATACTACAAATTCAAGCAGATCTTTAAAATATCTACTTGTCCTCTTTCCCATTCAACTAGGTTTCTCAATCTTTGAAAAATGGTTCCTTTCTTGCCAAGACAAGACATCATTTCATCATGATTCACTTCAAATAAAATTTAAACGTAGGAAAATTTACCAATACTGAACAAAAGACGTGAGCTGGAAAATTTGATGTTTCCATGTGTTTGAATTCACTTGATAATGAAGTTGGATCGCTTCGCCTGATCCCCCACACATCCCTAAGTTTATTTCTTATCCTTCAAGGATATATTTTCTGACTAGCACCTGTAAGCTGAACAAGGGAGTTTCTAGTAGTCAACGCACCACCATTGATCAGGCCTTGTGGCTCAGAGGTTAGAGCTCTGATCAAGCAATCAAGGGGTCTCAGGGTCCCATTCCTAGAAAAGTCAAATTTTTTTCTTCTAATTTCAATTATTCACAACACACATTTAATGTGTAATCCAGTCTCCATATCCAGTGATAGTTAAATGCATTGGACCACTTAAACTAGCTCCTAGACACTAGTCCGAGTTTGTTTCTGTCCAGCTGGTTCAGTTGAGGGTCAGGTCCTTCCATGGGTCAGCAGGCTGGACATGGAGGGTATCATCATTGACCAGTCATCCCATGAAATATTCATGTGGGCTACTCACACATTTGTGTACTTTTAATACTTGTACATGTTTAATAGTAGACTCCATAACTATTCAACTATTATAGCATTACTCAACCATTTGCAATTAAAAGTTCTTGTCGAATTGTTCTGTCCAGCTACGTACAGCTAGTCCAGTAGAGAGGGGTCAGTTTCTTCCATTGGTCTAAAGGCCAATCATGTGTGGTATCACTGACCATTCACTACATGAAATAAACATGTAGTCGTGTACACTGCCCATCAGTTTGTAAAGATTACCGACCCCATATTAGAGTTTCACTTCTAATCTCAGGAACCGAGTTTGAACCCAATCGATTCCCCCGGCATTTTATGTCCTTCAGCAAGGCATTTAATCCGTATTGCTGCTCTCTACCCAGGAGTATAAATGGGTACTTGGTCGGGTGTTAAATTAGCCTGTAGCACCCTATTATACAGTAGAGCATCTTGGGCTAGTATGCTCCCCTGGGAGTTGAGATGGTGCACAAGATACATGGTGCTCTATAAATGGTATATTATTATTATTATGACTGTTCTGTTATTACAGCAGAATTAAATGTATTTGTCTCAATTGTTCCGTCCATCACTGCCCATTCATTCCAGGAAGTAAATGTGTAGGATACGTATAAATACTGTTAACAGATCCAGTGACTGTTCTATTATTACAGCACTGCCACTGGAGCATTCCAAAAGTTCTTGTCCGCTGAGCTAGCTCAGTAGAGGGCTAGTTCCTTCCTTGGGTCAACTGGAAGAACGCTGATGGTATCATTGCCCACTCCACACAGCATGCAGTACATCTCATACTCCTGCAATATCAAGAGAAAACATGGTACAGTGAAAACTCATTATAACGAGTACCTGGGTCAATTGAATTTACCTCGTTATATCAGATATCTTGTTGTATCAGGGCTTTAAAACAATACAATACAAAGAACCGGGACCTGTGTAATTAGCTTGGGATATCAGGTACCTCTTTATAACAGAGCTCGTTATAGAGAGGTTCCACTGTATCACATATTTTAATGATGAACACATTCATTTATATTTGACATAAACCTGCTATTCTGCTCTACAAAACAAATAACTAATGGTTTAATCAATCAAATTCTAAGGGGTACTGAAATTATGAATCATAGACACCTTTAACTTTCTTACTGAAGACATCAAAATACAAGTTCTACCTGTATAATTACACCCTACAGCTTCTTTAATTGAAGTTTGTACTTAAGAATGATTTCATGTATCTCTTCATTTTACATACTGCTCAATGAGTTTGTCATATTCGTATGTTACGTTCTACATACATTTTTAGGAAAGGCATGATTACCCGCTAAAGAAAAGGGCTAACTGACTCAATTTTTACCACCAATCATGTATGTGGAAGTTGTTCCCACAAAAAATGTTTATTGTCAAAGGGGCTATATCCACTTTCCATAACAAAATCTAGAAATCTGAATTTTAGGACGAATTACGAGATCAAAATCAAAATATGGAACGTTCAATTTTCATATTCCCATAGGCACGTGTACAAAGTTGGACAAAGAAACCTAATTTTCTCAGAAATTTAAAAAGTGGATATATCCCCTTTTGGAAATAAGCTCTTCCATTATAATAAAGCAGCAGCCTACCTGATATTCCCCATTGATGATGAAGTTGTGATTGTGTTCTGCTATCACGTGACCACAGTATGTGCACTGATCTGTAGAGAGACGATGCAGACAGAAGTAATGACGATAGAAAACAATAACAACATAATTAAATACCAACATGTTCATTAGTATTCATAGCAAATTTGTAATATTATTCATGTGTTATTATTATCTCTTAACATGTATACAACAATTCTTTATACCTCGTGATTTCGTCTTAGCTATTTTGATGTTTGTATACTTTTTGTTTCATTTTATTGTACAGGCCTCTGCAATTCAGCTTGTAGCTACGAATGACATTTTGTTTGTTATATATAAATACAATTACGTAAGATTGTCTACTCTATGTATGCAGTGGAACCTCCTTGTTAAGAGCTCTAATATAACAACAACCCTCTCATAACAAGATAATTTCACTGGTCGAAGATCTCTTTATATTCTTTTGTTGTCGTTTTTTACCCTGATATAATTAAATGCGATACTTGATTAACGGTAATTAAAGGTAATTTTCATGGTCCCAAGGCTTTGTTATAATGAGGTTCCACTGTATAATTAAACTGGTGAGGCCAAGTCACACAACATTAAAGGGGAATTCCACCCCAGAAATGTGATGTTTGCTACAAAATGAAGTGAATATGAAGAATCATGATCGAAAATCTGAGCCAAAACGGTAGAGCAATAAAAAAGTTACGACAGGATGAACTTTGCTCCGATTTTTAGTATCGTTCGCAATTGCTATCGATCGTGACGTCACTTGCGAGCTGCAGCCATTTTGACTTCTACATGGAAATTTTACAAAATTTAAATTTTCTTCATAACAAAGCAAATTTATGAGCTTACAAATTCTAAAGAGGTTGGCCCATCGATATTCTTCTATGAATTCGTGAAAACAAGCAGAGAAAATTTAATTTTTAGCAACGAAAATGAGAAATAAGTGTATTTTCATGTACTTAGCCATGGCGAGTTGCTCGTCAATGATGTTGCATATGGCGGCAATTTTGAAACGATCGCTCATTACTACATGATGTTCAAATAGGTATAACTCCCGTGTTTCTTGTCCGATTTTGATCAAATTTTCACCAATTATGCCTCTTATTCTGCTTATTCAAATAACGGATGGTTTTATCAGGCCCGGAATACCCCTTTAAATATTAGCTAAATAAACTCAAAGGTTCTATTTTTGCACCCTTCTCTAAATCTCTTTGTTTCGTAATGTTTGTTTTACCCACATAAGTCAAGATATGACCAAGTAAGTCTTTTTAGCCCCCAAAATATGACTTATGAAAGGTCAACTGGATAATGTTGTCTTTTTTTAAACAATATGCACAACTTAAAAGGCCATGAAATCAGCTGTGACCAAAGCATCTAAGATGTTTATTTCATAACATTCATTGTAGCATTCTTCTAACTGTTGTCCTTTCTAAAAAGGGGAATAAATTTTATTTCTTAAACCCGTTCCAGACTATTTGAATTTGGTATACTATGCATTCTCCAGACTCTCATGAGCTCCATAGGCACAGAGTAGACCCCAGCCAGAGTATTTGGGGAAAAGTCCTGAATGGGTTAAAATGGGGGAAATCAAGCCATGGGTAGGTAACTGTGTGTATACATGCAAGCCTCTACATTAACCTTTGCTGAACTGGCCCGTTCGGGCAAGTAGAATCATACATTTTAAAGTTTTACTTGCCCAAAATAAAAATGAACTTGCCCTCTTACTTCGAGGTGAGATTTACATGCATGAAATTACATTGTTCTCTCATAGTTGAACAATAATTTAGTTGCCCGATCGGGCAAGCAAACAAGACAATTTATGACATTTCACTTCCCCAACACCAGTTTTTACTTGCCCTGGGCAAGTGGGCAAGCGGGCAAGTGCTAGTGTCGAGACCTGCGCCCCGTTGCAGAAAGAGATACAATCGATCATAAGTTGCAATTAATCGTAAGTCAGATCACGTGTTCTAGATGCGCAAATCTGATTGGTTGAAACGCGTAAATTTTCTGACTTACGATCAATCGTTACTTACAATCGATTGTATCTCTTTCTGCAACGGGGCCCTGGTGTATGATTTGAAATTCTTTGTCCAGACCCGCGAGGGGAAACAAAAATTTTTTTGAAATCACTAAAAAGAGAATATTGCAAGAAACCTACGTTCATATGAGACGACCTCCTCGCCGTCATCCTTCACCTCGGAGTTCCTGTGGCAGATCTTGATTGGTTCCCTCTTCTGGCACTCTGCACACTTGTCAAAGTTGAGAACGTATGACCCGCTGTCCAGACAGACTGTGCCCTGAAAATGTATTAATACGAATTAAGAATGGAATCCGAATGAATGCTTTCCTTAGACTTACGTGTTTTTTTAATGCAAATTTTTCATCAAACGTTAAAAAAAAACTTAAACAAAACAGACCTTGATTGATTCTCTCTATTGCCATTTTGCAAATCTGTCAAAGTTGAGAATGTTACATAGTTGTCAAAACTATACTTTAACCCTAACCCTAACCCTAACCCTAACCCTAAATTTGGTGGCTATAGGTCAGATTTAGTGGCTACAGGCACACATAGGTACATTACAGTAGCATTGTGTGGAGATCAACCTCTTCCGCCTGCTGCACTATCCAAAACATAAACAATTTTTGTCGGCCGATTTCTCCCTAAATTTACCAGCAAATACAAACAAACTTTCGTTTATGTGATCCCTAAGTCATATACTTTGATAATAATTACTGACTTTGTTGTTTTGAAGATTGCAAAATGTAGAAAAAAAAGGATTATTTCCCGTCTGTTTTCATTACCGATGCATCCTAACACACAACGTTCAACTGATGAACGGTACAGTGTATGAATAGGCAGTACAGTAATCTCCCGTGTATTACCATAATTGCGTGTAAATGGTCCACCTGAGTGGACCATATACTTTGTAGATGTGGCTACAGGTCAGATTTAGTGGCTATAGGTCAGATTTAGTGGCTATAACCCAGATTTAGTGGCTCATGGTTAGATTTAGTGGCTATATAAGTTAGATTTATTGGGCAGTACGAAAATTGAAGTTAGCGACCAAAATTCTCTAAGCCTACTAAAGTATAGTTTTGCCGTACTATGTAGGCCTATGAATTGTAATGTCCCTTCGTTCTGAGAGTGAGAGGATGTGGCCCATGCAGAAAGTTGATTAGTTAGGAACACTAATAAACATACACTTAGTCTAGTATGGGATAAATGCTTGATTTAGACTCACTTTTTGAAACTGACCATATTATTTGTATCAAAAATTATTTTTTTAGAAGGCCACATCAATTTGTTATAAAAAATTATCAGACAAAAATTATTAATTGATAAATAATGATTAAATGAATAAATAAATGCACATAATTATACTGCCACTTAGCACCATATCAAAACCTCAATGTCTGATCCCATCAGTATGCATGCAACATTCACTACACACAACATCTAATCAAATTCCAGATGACATAGAGAAGAGGTGTAATCTGCATCCGCTTGGTGGTGAAAGTACTCCTATGCATGAGAATCAGAATCACGCTACTTATGGAGCGCAATACTGTTTATTTATCACATGCACAATTCTCCTCGCTATTCTCGCACAAAGGGCCAAGAGCACACATACGAAACCTACATCCTCACCACGCCGAGTCGCCGGGGAGACATTCTTTGCCGTGTCCCGGTGACTTCTTCCCTAAAATAAACACACTGCACTTTCCAACATTATCGAAAAACTAAACGAACACATTAATTAAAATTAGCATTGAAATCATTAGCTCGAATACTTACCCTGTCGGGACACCGACTCTTCACAACAATCACCTGCACATTTTCGTGAAGTTTTTTCGCATTTCAATTCAACCAAGTACCTCCTTGATTCAACCAGGATCTACCGCACAACGTGCATGCGTTATGCACTTATGCGTACGTACGTACGTACGTACGTACGTACCATACATGCTGGGCGTGGCTAGGGGACACGCCCATCACCCCCGCCCCTAAAAAAAAACACGGAAATAGATTGAATAGACACAAATGAACAAGACTTTATTGATGTTTTGTAAGAAAATGCTAATCAATTTTCGTTATTTTTCTAGGTCTAACTAACCGTGTGTTGACAGAACTGTGAAGTGCTGTTGATACTAAGTTTGCAAAAACCTCACATCCAAGGGTATATATAATTATGTGGATTTAAAAAAAAATCTTTCTTTATGCATTTAAAGGGGATCTAGTAACATTGTCCAAGTCCCTCAAAAACTTACTTGGAACTCAAGTGGTTATATCATCCCTTGTTGTTAAGGTTTGGTAATCGTAAGTAACAATAGAAGCATATTGGACCGGTTTTGTCTTTTTTCAAATTTCCCTTTCGTTAAAAGATATTTTACGATTGAAGTGTTCAGATTCTTAACTACTATCCTTTGGATAGTCTATAACCATGTACAAAGTCAGTGCATTTCTGCTCATTACTCGGCCCAACCGATATAACATCCATTTAACGTGAAATGTCCATCGCACATTTAACCAGATGAACATATCAGATTACAGCAATGCACATTGTATCAACCATTCATCACTTTTTGCACGCTGCCACCACTGAGTTACTAAATCCCTTTAATTTCTAAGTTATTCAGAAGTATTTCTCTAGAAATAGAGTGGGAATGATGTGCACATAACCTGTATATTCTGTTTTACATTCTCCCCCACAGGCAAACGTTTTAATTTTATTGTAATATTGGCCTGTTGATAAAAATAGCAATACATAGGAGTATCCCCCCCCCCCCCCCCCCCCACCCCACCCCCCGCGTATCCCCACTTCCCAGTGATTCCGACCACCTATACCACTGCCTATACATTATACCCCCCCTCCACTCCCCAAATTATTTAGCGTGAACCAACAACTCAGATGCAATTAGTTCTTCTTACGATAGCGGATGTGGTGGGAGTAATAGCATAATGTAAAGTAATATAGTAGTAATTTTCGATAGAATTGGGAAGTGTGTTTATTTTAGGGAAGGAGTCGCCCGTGTTAGAAGTAAATTGATAAGTATTTAGGGTTTTAAAAATGTATGTCATCCCAGTAATCGATTGTACCTTATATCCGCAATGTTATTTGTTAATCTGTATGTTATCTTTTTTAATATTATGTTGAGTATTTAATTGTCAATATACGGGGTTCCATGTCAATGTGTTATTATAATTTTGCTGATCATCTTTTGTAAAAAATCTGTAATTCAGCCGCATGGCTATTGTTATTATTTTCAATAAAACCTTTTCAATTTAATAGTCAGGAGTTATTAACGGGAGGTACTTTAATGTGACCAAGTATGAATTCTAGAATTCTACTACGGTCTTTCGAGACGTAAAGTGGAGAACAAACCGCCGAACAGACCGGTTTTTTTTTCAGGGGCGGATCTAGCTTTTTGCTAAGGGGGGGGGGGGGGGTTGACCCAATGACGATGCGGAGCATCGTCCATGAGCCGCGAAGCGGCGATTTTTGTTGTTGCTATTTTGAACCCCGTAAGTGATTTTTTTTCACTTTTTTCCCACTTTTTTCACTGATAACATTTTCACTTGGCAGGGGGGGGGGGGGGGTGTGAAAACCCCCTAAACCTCCCCCCCCCCCCCCCTGGATCCGCCACTGGTTTTGTTTTGTTTTGTTTGTTTGTTTGTTTGTGTTTTGTTGTTTGGGGGGGGGGTCTAAATGTAGAGGACTTATATATGGGTGCACAGGGGCCAGACCCCCCTCCCCCCCCCCCCCCCAAATCAGAGACTAAATATGCAATTAAAACCAAAAAAAATGGTAACAAAATAAATAAGCAATATATTAAAATAGTAGTTGCCCCCCTCCCCCTCCAATAAGACCCGCTATTTGCCACTACCATGCAATAATCGAAAAGTTTCCTTCAGATAACTTTGCCTGTGTGTTTTTTAAATTGTTTTTGTGTTCTGTGTGTTCGTTTGTTTGTTTGTTAGTTAGTTTTTGTTGTTGTTGGTGTGTTTTTTATATTGGAATTCTCAGATTAAGTCGCCTTTTATGAATAAACAGACAGTGCATGCGATCATACTCAAAGCAAAATTTATTTTTAAAAACATTTTTATAGATCTACAGGCCTATAGTTTAAAATGATCATAACACTGTATAAAATAACAAAAAATACACTTGACAACTTGACAACTTGACACTAACGGGAAAACATAATAATTGCATAGTACATGGTACATGGATATAGAACATGGTGTTGATTATTAACGTGTTCTTTTCTGCACAATGGTTCAGGATAGGCATTACGAGATACATACACGAACTTAGGCTGAAACAAAACAACAATATACAAAATAAAGAAAAACATAATTATGGTAATTGCCTCCGATAACTTGAGTGCCCCAATACAAGACAATGGTGGGGTCTTAAATCAAAAACGCGCAGAAACTAGGTACTTCCTCGATGACCCAAATGAATGTGTAGGCCCTATAATTGAAGCGTCTATAAAAGTCTATATAATTAAAAGAGCGTCTAAAATCTATGTGATATATAATATTCAAGCCTTCCGATGTTCAGCCACTATGTATATCGCGATAAAATGACACCTTCATTAGTATAATGAACAAAAACGAATCAACTATGTATAAAAAAAAAACACCTTTTTATGACATTGGGTATTGTCATTATTACCAATATTAGTTCGGTGAAAATATATCATATTTACTGTAATAAAATGTTAACAGCCTTTTTATTAACGATTAATGTATTATTAAGATTAGATTTTGGACTAAAATACTGGCAGTTAGAAAAGTTTTTGCATACTGGGAAATCGAAAACTCATTTTTTTGTTTTTAGTCACAAAGAGAAACTATTTATTTTAAAAAAAGTGTCTGCAGTATAGTATTATAAATAACACTTCAATGGCAAAACGATTATGTGATTATTTCATTCATATTTTCTTTGCCACAATATAATACCAATGCATACATTGTGTCATTGGCGTAGCTACGGGGGGGGGGGGGGGGGGGCTTTTTGACTTACAATGGTTTTTACTTATAATCGAAAAACGTTCCGGAACTAGTTCATTCAATCATAAATATCTTCATAATCAGATACACATTTGAAAACAAAATCAAAACCCATTTAATTCTTCTGTTTCCATAAGCCAAACGACATGGTACAAGAGAAAAGTGAAAGCTTCATGTTTGAATCTGACCAAGGTAATGAGACTCCGGTACCAGCCATAGTAAAGTGGATTAAATAACATTATTATATGGTCTAAAAAACAAGAATTACGCCTCGTTTAAAAAAAAATTGATATTTTGTTATCGGCAAGTTTTCATTAATCTATATCGATAAACGTCTTTTCCTGGGACCTCTATCGCATTCAGAGAAAATCGAATTCTCAGTTATTTTCCACGTGGCCATTGCCAGAGCTGCACTCATGGTCTCATCAGGGGATGAAAGACTGCTCCCAATCATGCCAATATTATCAGTTTGCATGCACGAGTTACATCGCAATGACGTCATCGTCTCGGTCTGTGTCGAAACTTCATGCAGGGACACGGTCTCGTATTCGATATCTGCTGATTCCTGATCGCGCATATCCATCTGATCGATCTGTTCCTCCTCGTCGTCATCGATTTCGAACGTCTTCATCATCGTAACAATTACGAACTCCTCGTGGTCGTGTGAGTCCAGCGACGGGGGGAACGTCACTGCTTGTCCGTCGGTCAGGTCCCCGCTGCCTTTGCACGAATTTTTTGAGCGCAATGACGACTTCGGACGCTTCTTCCTCATGATCCGCCGTATGATCTTCCTCTTGGTGATCATCTGTACCCTCTTCACGTTGCGCTTCTGCAGCGCCTGTAGCAGCTTGGCGACGAACCCCATGCCGAGCACGAGGTAGAAGATGAGCATGACCTTGTACGCGATGCGCCCGGTGTGAGAGAGCCGGGGGCTGTCGCCCGCCACGAAGTCGCCGAACCCGATGGTGGTGAAGGAGATGAAGGAATAGTAGTGGCTGGTGAGCCACCCCCAGCCTTCCAGGTGGTGGAAGATGAACGCCGGGATGATGATCAGCACCACGTAGAAGCAGACGGTGGCGATGACGACGGCCGTGCATAGGGTCAGACGACGTCCGCGCGTCGACTTGGCGAAAGTGGGGCAGGTTAATCTGGCCTTCAGACCTTTCCAGAGAACGAGGAGGTGTTTCTTGATTTGTTCGCCGATGAGGGTGACGAGTAGACCGCTGAGTGGGATGCCGAACAAGGCATAGACGATGCAGATGGACCGACCCAGGTCGGTGCTTGGTGACAGATTGCCGTAACCTGGAAGGAGATATAGCAAAAAGAAAATATGTAAACATGTTAATCTAATACATGTTTAATAGTAAATATATAATCCATTGCGGATATAGTATCGGAAATAATATCGCTAATGATATTCGCTTGTCTCGCAATGTAAAACTAGGAATCTAAACGATCACGACGTTTCGTATGCTACTGCAATACTTTGTCAAATGATAATATCGAATGTAGACACTCGGCTTTTTATGCTCTACCGTGGCTCCAAACATCACAATCTCGCATGAGCGATTGCGTTCCTGATAGGTCAACAACGGAACCCGCTGATTGGCCGGTGCACACGGGCAAACAACCAATCAACGGAACACTGGATCGGCCCGCCTAACGAAACAGCGTACGATACGTCGCCACGACACTACCCCGAACAACCGGCCCACAACGGTTGATGCCAAACCCACGGCAGAACCCCCCTAGCCACCTTCTCGCTACAACCCTCATATCTACGTATCAATTTCAGGGCAGGGTGCCCGTATGTTCAATCAATAATAGTAAATATATAATCCATTGCGGATATAGTAATCGGAAATAATATCGCTAATGATATTCGCTTGTCTCGCAATGTAAAACTAGGAATCTAAACGATCACGACGTTTCGTATGCTACTGCAATACTTTGTCAAATGATAATATCGAATGTAGACACTCGGCTTTTTATGCTCTACCGTGGCTCCACGGTTCCACGGTAAGAGCATAAAAAGCCGAGTGTCTACATTCGATATTATCATTTGACAAAGTATTGCAGTAGCATACGAAACGTCCGTGATCGTTTAGATTCCTAGTTTTACATTGCGAGACAAGCGAATATCATTAGCGATATTATTTCCGATACTATATCCGCAATGGATTATTATTTACTATTATTGATTGAACATACGGGCACCCTGCCCTGAAATTGATACGTAGATATGAGCGTTATGTAGCGAGAAGGTGGCTAGGGGGGTTCTGCCGTGGGTTTGGCATCAACCGTTGTGGGCCGGTTGTTCGGGGTAGTGTCGTGGCGACGTATCGTACGCTGTTTCGTTAGGCGGGCCGATCCAGTGTTCCGTTGATTGGTTGTTTGCCCGTGTGCATCCGGCCAATCAGCGGGTTCCGATTGTTGACCTATCAGGAACGCAATCGCTCATGCGAGATTGTGATGTTTGGAGCCACGGTAGAGCATAAAAAGCCGAGTGTCTACATTCGATATTATCATTTGACAAAGTATTGCAGTAGCATACGAAACGTCGTGATCGTTTAGATTCCTAGTTTTACATTGCGAGACAAGCGAATATCATTAGCGATATTATTTCCGATAATACATGTTTCTTTGTAAAATTGTGATTTTTTAAAAACTATGCAAGGGCACGGCCATGTTGAAGAACAGCCATATGGATAAAGACTAGTGTGCCTAGTAGGCACCGATTGAACGTCATAATGTTGACGATAATATCTAGGGGAACTTGACCATGGGAATAAATCAAATAAACAACAAAATGAGCAAATATATTAGACTTCGTCGGGATTCGAACCCGAGACCTCGGAATTGCCAGACCGGTGCTCTAACCCCAAAACTTTTAGTATTCCCAGAACCCTTCATTTTCATTTTCAAGGAACTAAGTTACGATGTACTTGATAATATTCATAGAATCAAGTCAGTATGCAATGAGTTCGCAAATATCACTATTTTTTCGCTCATTATACTTGGTCATATAATATCCGTTTAACGTGAAATTAATGTTCACACCTTTCTCAGCGGACATATCAGATCACAACAATACACATTTTATCAACCATTCATCACTTTTTGCACATAATTATGTCAAGAAAGTTACAAGATCCATTTAATAGTTAACTAACATTGAACATTAAAAGGGGACGCACATTCTTTACACTCAGGTCGATTGGTTTAAAATGCCCACAACGTAGGGCTAACGGGTAATGGCCCCCTTGTGTGACCCCCCCCCCCCCCTGTCAACCCCCCCCCCCCTTTTTGTGCAGAGAGAACTAGAGAAATATAGGATGCGGATGAAAAGACATGATGACGATAAAGAGGATACTGATGAACAGGATTAGTCAATGTCAGCCTAAAGATATATGCCTAATGTACTGGCGTATTATTTTAAAGGATGTTTTGGGGAGGGGGTACAGCCCCAAATGTTTTCATGTATGATATTTCCGGAAATTAAGTCACCAGAGATGAGTTCAGTTAGGGAGATTGTATCGACCTACTGTTTGTTTTCACCTCTTCCGAGCTAGGATCATCGCCCCCCCCCCCCCCAAAAAAAAAAAAAAACGAACAAAAAGAAGAGGTTATTGGGAATGATAAGATCGATGGCATATACAGAAAAGGGTATAGCAATAGGGAATATAAAGAATTAGGAGATTAAATTCTAAAGTTAGTAGGTGAATCAAGTGCAATGCACATGTTTTCGTCTACCAGTCTACTACGAGTCATAAAACTGACGCTAATGATGAGGAACTTTGAACAACATTAATAAGAAAAGAATTCAAATGTTATCGGTTTCAAGTGTCTGGTATGCGATAACAAGTGGTGATATATACGATTGAGCGCAGAGGCGTAGCATAGTCGGACCGAATGAAGGCACGCTAATTATTTCAGAATAGAAATGTAACTGCTATGCTTGTTATTGCTTTGTCAATTATTTGGGGACGTGCCCCCCCCCCCCCCCCCCCCCCCCCATCCGTACCCCCGTATATACGCCACGGTGAGTATAATCATATAATTATGATAACGAATTCCACAATTATTCAATTTTGAGGCGAAATATAGTGGCTTGTTTATATAGTGTAATAATATAATGCTGTATACTGGCGACAACTATTATTACAAAGATGATGTTTGGGATTTATTTATGAAAATTTTCATGTCACGCTCCTCCGAATCACGAGTTCTTTTTTCCCCAAAAACATTTTCGGTCCCATATTGGTTGTCGCTCATTATCTTGAATTGACTTACACATTACAATATCATGAGTAATATATTACAATGTAATTAAAAATGATAAGGATCATCTTAATTAGTGAATTGAAGATAATATGTATTACTTCAATTATATCTCGAGACACGGTTCAAAGTTGATATAGTGCAAACATAGGATATCTTGACGTCACTGCGGTGACAGACAGTCCACGTGGATAAGTATGTGGTCGGCATTTCTCATGTTCCCGACTTCATACTAGTGAGATGAGTACCAGACAGCTTCGTCGGTAGTCATATTATTAAAGCAAACAAAAAATGCGAAACTTAGAAATAGACCGATAGAGAGTCTAGTAACTTCGTTGACAGGTGCAATAAGTTATAAACGGTTGATAAAAATGTGTATTTTTGTGATCGCATATAATGTCCACTATAGATAATGTGTGAAACATTAACGTTAAATGGATGTTATATGGCCTAGTAATGAGCAAAAATGCAAAGTGATAATCGCTAACCCTTTGCACTGACTTCGTACACAGTTATAACTATCCAGTGGATAATTAAAATTGTAACAATTCAATCGTTAGTACCGAAACCTCCGTTCTTCTATTGGTAATATATACGAATACAACTAGGTATATGAGTGAACCAATTCAGTTCTATAAGTAAGTTTTGTGGATTTGGGCAATGTTACTAAGATCCCTTTAATACATTTTAAACAATACACAATATTAGGGGGAACTCCTTCACAAAATAAAGAAAGACATAGAGTTCGCCAAAAATTGTGCTTGCGAACAGTCAATCCAATCACGCTACGCCCCTGGCAGCAGCATATAATTATTATCATGGATTGTCATTAGCATTATAATTTCGTGTAATAACTTGATACAATTGTGTACAAAGGTTAATTGTTCAAGTACAAAAATACGCCAGATGGTGGACTGTACTTTTCCCTGAAGAAGAAAAAGAAGAAGAATGGAACATTACTGACCGATCGTTGTTATAACTGTTGCAGAGAAGAAGAGGGAGTCGATGATGTCCCAGTGCTGGGCGTCGATCTTGGTAATATTAAAGCCGTGGTCAGTTGTCCACCTTTAAAAAGAAAGAAAACAAATCTTTAGCACGTTTGTCCGATGTTTTGTTATAGTTTGAATTTCTAACTACTGTACATATAAAATGCCTGCTACCATAGCTGCTACCAGTTACTTGTTAAGGAATACTATTCATTGTTAGTTTTGAGGGCTACAGTATACATAATTTATTTAGTTTTAAAAATTAAATCTGAAAATGGCTTTGAATTGAATTATATTATAATTTAAATACTAGTATTGAAACATTTACACTATTTTATTTGATTAACACGCTATTTCACCCCCCCCCCCCCTGTGATTTTGTATAAGTTGTATCATGATAATTATTCTCCCCAAAATAAAATTATTACAAACAAATCCAATCACCTTAGCCCTCCCGAATAGACATCAACGAGCACGGTGGAGTAGTTGAGCAGACTGTCGGGCGATACGCACGAGTGGTTTGCCAGGAACCCATTCACGGCGACCACGAACTCGTCGTGGAGAGCTTCTGCGTTGGGCTGCTCGATGGCGGAGAAGACGAAGGCACCGACCACGAGGTAGAGCCAGAATACGACCAGGACGGACAATAGCTGGGTTCTCGTCTGCCAAGCACTTTGAGCCATGCTCTAAAACAATGATTGTCTCAATTTGCCACCAGTTGAAGATCACGCCTTCAGCATATTAATCATGTATAGCCACTGTATAGTTGTAGTATTCCTTTTAAAATATGAATGTATATTCATAACTTTGTTCTTATTTAAATGTATATAAGCGCAATCGACCATGAATTCAACTGTATGACCGATACGTTGTACTGCAAGACCGTGTCATGGGCGGCAAAGAAGCACCTTTAGAGTATTACGTAATATATACCTATTCCCCTGCTTCTTATTGTAGTTCATCAATCCACGTTATCTGCTGATCCCTCCAAGGAGAGATTGTTAATCCGGGTTTATTCATATGAATCAAGCACGTCCGAATATTTGGTACAAAAATAAATACATCAAAAACATCTATTTTGTTCGCCAAGTTTTTAGTAATGTATTTCGATGTTACAACAAGAGCTGGGTAAAGGTATGTGATATAAAAGTACGAAGTTCAGTCGTGAATCCAGAATTAATCTCGATAATTATTGTCTCAATAACCATAATAAATATTCAAATCAGGACGGACAATGACTCTCTCTTCCGATGGTTGTTCCACTGTGACTGCGTCCGGCTCCATTGCAAATGCTGACCATATATAGCTGGGAAGTCAGATTTATAAAAGAAAAACCCATTTACAGTCTGTCGGTATTTCTGACTATTCAAATCATTCCAACCAAGCATGCAAGTGAGTGATGTGTTTCAGTATACAGGGCAATGTCCACGGTCCAGTCCGCTGTTTAATAATTCAGCGAGGCAATATAGTATAGGCCTACCCTTAAATCCCCTGCTTCAGTTAATTAGAATAATTACCGTGTTACGCGTATCTCACCCATCTCCCTCTAAAACAACAGAATCGTAATATGCTATCACGAGTGAATACTGTAAAATGTTTATTATTATGATGGTAAGTATGAATTATTAATACAATCCATCCTCAACTAATCCCATTAACAGCGATACAAGATTGTCTGGATGGATATTACACAACGCGTTCGTCCCGGATGACTGGCCACACTGGTGCAAAAAGGACGAGTATAGTATATCCAGTTAAATAATAGTGATTGTTTGGATCCTGTCATAAAGCAATCATTTACCTTCCAAACAACTTTTCTATCCAGTTTATGGAAGTACATTCAACGTCGACTATATAATTATGTTTCATTCCCAAACTATCGAACTCTCTATATGGCCATGAAGGTGTCCTGCATAGCTTACCCTTGATTTTTGTAATCCTTTGGTAGTGGAATAGATCTGCCAAAAACCACTGTAATCAGTCGGTGGATGGGCCAACATATGAGAATTTTAACGCTGAATATATTGAACAAAAACTCATGTTTTTCTCTCAAATTCCCGAACTCTCGAACGGTGAATAAATTGATGCATTGGTGTGTTCTGTGCCGCGTGGTATCCACTTCAATATTATAATCCAATTTATTATTATTCTCCGATTCTTGTCCAGCTTTTGATATTCCAATTCCAATCCACTTTCCTCATTTGATATACCCCAGTGGAGACTGAGACTTGGAATATTGCCTAATTAAATACGCCGCATAGGCCTATGATATATACGCACGATGTTTTTATTATAATGAGGAATCTCAAAACAGAAACATGTTCATCATTAATTACATAGTATTCTGAATCAACATGATAATGTGAGATTCATTGTGATAATCCGGCCCGGGTTTTCTGTCCAATTTGGCGTGATTTAGAAATTAGTTGCGCGAAGATTCGATGCCACCATCATAATCTATATTTTGCCCTCCAACTAGCAGAATTCCATTCTGGAAGTGGAACTAAGAAAACCCATTTATATGCTTTCACATTGCCTCAATATAAAGCCCATCACATTCCTCACGGGATTGTTAAAACCTTTGGCGTTTATATAGTCGAAAACGATTGGTAACAATTCACTTTTATGTCCCCCACTTCTACAATCATGCAGTGAGAGTTAAAAGGAGGCATAAAGTCAATAGGTATAGAAAGAAGACACTGTTTTGTTGTATGAATCACAACTATACTATGGAGAGCTTTTGTAGACGAGTTTCAGGAATACGTGTAATGTTTGATCAACTGGGTCCACTAGTCCATTATATTCCCATGCACTCACATGTAATTCACGGCCTTTTTGTTTGATTGTGCCAATTTGAGGTGATAAAAAAACCTTTTGGCAGTATTTTGTGTATAGTTCCAATTTGAACTCTGTTCACCAGTTCAGGATACTGACAATCGCAAGATTTTGAGCAACAATAAATGGACACTCGAGACAATTATTGCAGACGTGAATGTTGACAAAGGGTTGAATGAATTTGATATATTCATACATGGCGTCTCAACTCTTCGTAACTCAAGTTTCCATAGTAATAGTGCTAACGCTATTGAATCACTCTCGTTGACGACAAAAAAGAAGATGAAGTTGACATTTTGTAATTCCCCAACAATGTGTCCATGAAACATCCCTCAGATCCTGCACCAACGTCAAGAACGATACTAGTCTACATCATTAATGTTGTGATAATTGTTCCCACGATAGTATTTCGCGCTAATAAGAATCATTACAGACTTTTGTGTCCACATGAACCGTCGTTGGTAGAAAAAAATAAGATAGAAACAATGATAATGTAGTAATACCCCCGGTGCCTCAACACTTTGCAACCTGCACTCCCTATCAAAGACCAAACATGCCAAATATCAACATAAGATAAAGACTAATACTTGAACATCATTGTTTTCACGAGATATGCCTACTCCAGTGCCAAACTTTACACTCGCTCCAAAGATAATTGACAGGTGGTATATTATTAGCATTATATCACACCCGTATCAGTGGCATATCTACTGGGAGGGAGCCTGCACGGGAGCACATGCCCCAAATATTGAAATAATTTCAGAAAAAAAGATACAAATATAAATGAAAATCCAAAAGAAAATAAAGAAATACATAAAGTGTGCCCTCCCATGACGCCTTCCCTCTAATCAGTCAAAACCACCGCTACGCCACACTTTCTTATCCTCCCTGCACACATCTCAACCATAATTATTCTGTAAAAATATTGAATCCGCCACCGTTTTGGTTGATAAATCGTGCAGTAGCGAATTCGCAAACATGAAAATGTATATAGACCTTTAACCCCGCTCCCAATAATTGACAGGTGGTATATATTTATTTAGCAGTATATCACCAACATAATTACCACTGCTACCACTGTTTGGTGATAGTTCTCGCTATTCATATATTATTTCCAAATTGGAGTTTTGAACTTTACCCTCGCTGACGAGAAAATTGTTATTGAACAATAAATTATACATATTTGTTTTAACAATAATCTTCAGCGCGTTGTCTCGAATTGTTTGTTATAAAGCACATGAGGATAAGCTGTGATCATGTTGTTTCAACAAGTGTCTTCCAAAATCATTATAATTATCTCTCAGATAATTCAAATGGGAGTAGTTTTAGTTTCATTTCAATTACTAATACGATTTTCGCAATAAATATCCGATAATTTGAAGGAAAAAAAGACTGTTTCGATATTCTGCGACTTTTAACAAGCGCAAATAATATTGGTTGAAAGTTGAAAACCTCTACAACATTTGTATTCATTTATGCGCATATGAGTACCGAATTACGACGTCACATATATTCATAGATATTCAGGGATAATGGTTCTAAACAATGTCAGGCAAGCCGGACAATTCTGACCTAGCGGTTGCTCAAAAGCCAATCATCCAGTTCCAACCCACTACCAAAAGCACAAACCGACAAGTTGTTTAGAACCATCACTATTACAAACGAATATGACATCACTATTTTGGTATGTTGGTACTTTAAATAGAAACACAAAAGTTCACTTTGTTGGCGAGATATAATTAGGAGATGGTGTTCCGTGTAACCAGGGATATTGCATGGTTGATGTGATTGGGAGTTCCCTAGTAAACACAGGTCTATTACTTACCCTTTGTAAACAGATTAGCCGAACAAATTAAACATATCAGGTGATTTTGTTTGGAATTTTCTAGCTAGCTGTTTGAACAAACTTTGGTTGAAGGTTGATATATTTACGAGTTGATGGAAAAGCTACACAAACACACACGGGCAAGCACACACACACACACACACACACGCACGCATACATACATGCACACAAACACACACATGCACACACACACACACACACACACACACACACACACAAACACACAATCAAATAATGCACTTCCAGTCAGACTAATATGTGTCATCAGTGGCGTAGCTTGGTCCGGCTGTTTGGGGAGGCACACCTTGGCCATGTTGCAGAAAGAGATACAATCGATTGTAAGTAACAATTAATTGTAAGTTAGAAAATGTGCGCGTTTCAACCAATCAGATTTATGCATTCAGAGCACATGACTTACAATCAATTGTAACTTACAATCGATTGTATCTCCTTCTGCAACAGGGCCCTTGCGTATTACTTTATTTTTACACACTACTGTGTGTGATTTTATAACTTAACACCCATATCTATCCAATCTCTTTTTTAAATATCGAGATAAAATCCATTTAACTCAAGTTAAAGGGACATTTTCCCCAACATATATTCACCTCTGATTACGTTCTGTAAACATGCAAATACGACCAACATTGGCCTTTTGAGCAAGGGATGAGCATCATTCAAAGTCACTCGCTGTACGGGATAATCCCATTCATCGCGAACACCAAGGAGGCTGCCATTGATGTTTATGAAACTCGGATCGCTCTAAAATGTGACGTCAAACCCGAACTACTCTTTTTGTTGGCTCACGTTTTGCCTTTTGGTTCTCCTTTGACTTTTCGTCCGCGTTCGACACCATTGATCACTCTACCCTTATCGATCGCCTTAAAACGTCATATGGCATTAAGGGAACTGCCCTCAAATGGATTGCATCATATATGACCGATAGAAGCCAACAGATCATCATCAACAGATCAACGTCAGACTCATTTGCTCTACCATGGGGTGTACCTCAAGGCTCCGTCGTAGGACCCCTGCTGTTTTCCCTCTACACTGGCCCACTGAGTCAAATTGTTGACTCACATCGAGGTATCAAGCACACCATCTACGCAGATGACACACAGCTCTATATGATCATGAGAGCAGACGACGCCGACAGGAGTGAGTCTGTGCGACGAATACAAGATTGCGTACGACGTAAAAAACTGGTCTGCAAACAACACACTTCAGCTCAACGAAGTAAAAACTGAAATGTTGTTCGTTTCATCTCAGTTCAAGCCACAATCTGGAACATTGCCCTCTCTTGAATTGGCAGGGGAACGTGTTCAGTCGTCCGCTTGTGTCCGAGACCTCGGCGTCACTCTGGACAAAAATCTTACCCTCGCCCAACACATTCGCAACGTTAGCAGGTCAGCCTCTTGGGGCATCGCGAAGATAGGGCGTATCCGGAAGTACCTCGACCAATCAGCAACAGAAAGACTAGTTCACGCATTCGTTTCGTCACACCTGGACTATTGTAATAGCCTTCTAGCTGGTCTTCCTCACTCACACATCGCACCCCTTCAGCGCATCCAAAACACAGCTGCAAGACTTATCACACGCACCAAGAAATCTGAACACATCACACCTGTCATCCGATCCCTTCACTGGCTAAAGATCCACGACCGTGTCGTCTTCAAAATCCTCCTCCTAGTCTACAAAATCAATCACAAACTGGCCCCATCTTATCTTCAGGACCTCGTTAGTCTCCGATCTTCCTCTACTTCATCTGCAACAAGACGACTTCGTTCCCATTCTACCGCACATCTCCAGCTGTCTCCAGGTCCCCGCACAAGGACACGCTACGGCGACCGTGCTTTCTCCGTCATCGCCCCTAAACTCTGGAACAATCTCCCCATACACATTCGTGACGCCCCAACACTGGACTCATTCAAATCTCTCCTCAAGACACACCTTTTCACCCAAGCCGAATAATTTTTGTTGTTAAATCATGTAAATTGTGTTGTTATCCCGGTAATTTATCATGTCAGTAATTTATGAAACTGGTTTAATTTGACCTTTCACTTATAATGTTTGCCCAATTGTATTTATGTACTATACTTATTGTAATGTCAATATAAATTGTAATATCCTGTACCGTACTTGTAACTTCACTGGATTGTGCAAAACTCTATAATTATCATTTTTTTCTAAATTGTTCTTATCTTACTCTTGTATTTCCTCATGTACAGCGCTTAGAAACATATGTATTAAGCGCTTTATAAATGTTATTATTATTATTTATTGTGTTTTTGCACAAACCCCGCGAGCTGCGAGAGCTAACAAAAAGAGGCCAAGCTTGTTTGTTCGGGTTTGACGTAGCATTTCGGCGCTAACAATTCAAAATCCGGGTTTCAAACAATATAATGGCAGCCTCCATGCTATACGCGATGAATGGGATTAGCCCATACAGCTATTGACTTTGAATGATGCCCCTCCTTTGTTCAGAGGGCAAACATTGGACATATTTGCCTGAAATTATGTTTTTAATGTGTAGAGAAATTAATCAAAGGTAAATAGATGATGGGGAAAATTTCCCTTTAAATTGAGCCCTTGTAACATCTCGGATGAAAATTACATAGTTTACTACCACCCTCAATACACGGATAGCTTTAAACAAGATATGTTTGGAATGGAAGTTTCTTCATTTATTTACATATTCATTCTGAGCAAATATACAGATAAACAAAAAATAATTTTACAAACTCTTGCAGGCAACGTGATTGAAAACAAAATCAATACGAACAACAACAACAACAATAATAATAACAACAACAATACACAAATCAAATATTCAACAGAAAAGAAAATCCAAATTGAACTGGATTTAGCATATAAAATATGAGGCATTTTATAACTGGGAAGATTATCTTAGTGCGAAGCTCATTTTTAGGAGGAACATACCAGTGGGAATGGGCAAGCCCGAATGGAGACATGTGGAAAGAGTGATCATAAATCCAATGTTAATACATGTAGTTTTTTGCATCGAATACATACATGTATGCTACAATTTAATTTTATCTTACAAGAATTAAGTCCTTTTTTAATACCGGTAGTCTTATTTTATTTTGCCGATTCAAAATTTCTGCATAAAATTGTAAATTCACATTAGCAAACAAAAAAAGTTTAACATGATTTGTCAAGGCTACTTGTACATGAGCTAAATTATTTACACAGAGCTTGTTTAAATATCAGTAGCGAAGATGCATTAAAGTCTTTCATCACACCAAGCCAATCATTTGGAAATTCTATTTAGTCTTTGAGAAGCCCCCTTTGACCCAACACATTGTCTTTAAAAACTTACATTTACGTAACATAACAACTGACCTATGGACAAACAAACACAGACACAAATGCACAATTTTAAAAAAAAGAACACAATTATGACCTTGTAAATCCTATTTTGCAGTAGAAAATTTGGAAGCACAATAAGCGTACTCTACCCAGCAAAATAAGTGACCATATAAATACAAAATGTTGCAGAGTAATACATCATAAAAATACGCCCTTAAAAATAAGACTTAATCAAAATGATGCAAATGCAATTGATTCTAGGCAACCATAATTTAATTTTCTGAATGAGACAATATAACATATATTGAACATTTTGAATTCTCAATAATTCGCCTCTTAATGCAATTTTCCACATTTTTCAGGTATTTTCAGTTCAGTAAATATGCTTTTTGGGAATATATTTCCCTCCAAAATGGACCACATTAGTGAGCGGAACTTTGAAGGAAAAAGAAATAAATACAACATGGAAATCCTTGAACGAAAAATTGTATTTTTGTATTGACTTGTAGTCTTGCATATAAATATATGAATTTGTTTGAGAATCATTTATACACATACATGTTCACAACATACACATAATATGCATGCATGAATACGTGTTGATTAATTTATGTGGCAGTGAACCACTGAAATATGAAATTTGAGAACAAAAATTAATATTGACTTTCCCTGGATACCAGGGTTGCAGTTTCTGACTCATTATCATTTCTCAATGAAAACAATATAAAAATGGTAGAGGAATACTAATATCACTAAGTCTAAAAATATAATAGCAAATATAGTCATTATTCATCATATTATCATACAAAAAAGGTGAATTTCAGTGACAATAGTGAGGGTAAGTACCAGCCAAAATATTTTCCCATCCTTATTATCTACATAATTTACAGACTTTTTACAGATATGTACACAGTGAGTGAACAGGTGGAATGTCAAACATACATGTATTAAAAAAGCAAACAATATTGCAATTACTCAACAAAAGTCAACATGTAAGTTGTATAGAAATCAAATCACACACTTTCGATTTGCAAATCAGGTTATAATTATCTCATTTGTACCCAAGATTCTACAATGAAAGTACATTTACAGCTGGAAGCAAACTAAACAGCAAGTATTTGTACTTACAATTGGTGTTAATGCTCAATTTACTCGGCAAATTAACACATTTCCCTGATAAAATAAATTGCAATATGACACAATTGGATACATTCCAAATATTGAATCATTACTTTGATATGCTAACCAAGGCTTAAATAATAAGGCAAAAGCAACATACAAATACTTGTCTCATTATTGAAAATGGTTTGTAAGTGAAATTCTACTCTTGCATTTCAATGTCTGACAAGAAGAAAAAAAATACAATCACATGGGGTTTCTTTTCAGAAATATAACAAAAATATATTTTTTAGCATTCCAAGATATTGCCTCACTCCTCATTATGGCAGTTTGGTTTTTAATTGAGCATGGAACTATTCATCCAACTAGTATGTGTGCTGATGGTACATTGATAAAATTACAAGTCTCAAGATCGATTGAGGAAACTGCTACTGCCACTCAGTGCAATCTCAATCTTTCATCATACAATGTTGACTAGCACATTAGAGTAACGCTATAACAGGATTTGAACCTGGGGTGACGATGTGCCTGTGGGTTCAGTCAATGACTAAGTTCACTCCTCTGTCACTATATCGATAGAGGAAAGCCTGCTTTGTTCACTCAGAGCACTACCATCCTCCATCCTGGTCCATTGGACCATACCATGTGGACCAGGATGTCAGAGTAACACTGTAACAGGACTAGAACCAAGGGTGAAGATGTGTTCTTGGGGTGTAGTCAATGACTAAGTTCAATCCTCTGTCTCTAGATCAATAGAGGAAACTCTGCAGCGTCCACTCGGAGAGCTTTTGCTCTCCATATTGGAACCCACCATGTCAACTAGCATTTTGGAATAGTGCTGCAAGTGCCTGGGGTAATGTGTCGGCAAGGTTCCATCACTGGCAAGTATCAATCTTCCGTCTCCAGATCGATCGAGGAGACCCTGCTACGTCCGCTCAGCGCGGTTTCGTCCTCCATCTTTACCCGTACCATGTTGACCAGCATCTCGGAATAGTGCTGGAGCATCATCAACGCCTGAGGTGAACCAGCATCCAGCGACTCCGCACCCTTCCCTCTCGCCTCTCCCCTACCCACCCCACCCACTATATCTCTGCTCCCACCTGTCAGCAGGTCGGACAGCGAGGGCAGGCTACGCCCGGTATCCATGGAGATGGATGAAGCAGTGGCGGAGAAGACGTCCGTGCTGTTAGGGTCCTCACTGGCGTCGGAGAGCATGTTATCGGAGGACTGGTTGGTGGCGCGGTGGACAACGGGCAACACCCTGGACTTGTAGGAGTTGCCCATGTCGGTGAATGCTGAGCCGAGGTAGGATAGGTCAGTCTTGTGGTTACCCTTCATCTCGATCTACAACAAACAAGAAATAAAGACAAAATGAAAGTCAGAATTATTCAAACGATACCCCTTTCTAAATATCAAAGACAGGTTGAGTAGAGGATAAATATCGATTATGAATTAGGAATTTTATTAATAACCCACATGGACTAAGGTGGAAAATAGTTTAAAGATATGATCACTTCATGTTGTATAATGTTGTATAATGCTTCCTGTATTAGATTCAATTGATTTGAAGGAAAAATTAAATACAAACATTTACATTTAAGGAGCAATCTTCCAAAGTAGTGTCTTTAGAGCAAATTCTTTCTTAATTTGTAATAGTTTCCAAAATATAAGGTAGCCTTCACACAATGATTCTTAGAAGTCCCCATTCTATTGTTAAAGGAAGTCTTATCTACATAGTTTTTCTATAGATCGCAAACTTAACCCATTGCCTACAGGAATCCGGTAAACTGTTGAAGCATATAAACATACCTTTGCAACACACTGGACACACTGCTCAAAGGCTTGCTTCATGACATCCACGCTCTGTCTCAGGCTCGCACCTAGGTCCTCATCAGGCTCATCAACTGTAACCAAAAAAAGAAATAATTATAAATTAATAAGAAATGACCAAGAGAACAAACACATAAAGTATTATAAATGGAAATCAAAGAAGTTGTCCAATCAACATAAGCCATGCAGTAAAACAAATTCAAAGTCTAAGTGATAAAATGACAAATGTTCTTCTATATATAAACATATCCCCCTTTCCCATTTTTTTTTTTTACTTTGTATTTGGCTAAACAGAAGAAATCTAAAATTGATTTTGCTTGCAGGAAGTAAAAGTAATTATAAAGACAATTATATTCCGTTTTTTATTACATTTTTTGCTTGGTCAATGTTTTGTTTACTACTTTGCAGATTCTTTAAGGAAAAGATGAAACACAGTCCTTGGTACTCTAACCTATTCAAAACTGCTTGATTTTGCTTTAAGATGTATTCTCCATAGACTTCAGCCAGAGTATTTTCAGGACCAGTCCTGTATGGGATATCATCTGAGATGTACAAGATATCTAACCGCATACACTGAAAATGTCTTTTGGAAAAGAAACAAAAAATCATACTTTCTTGCTGCCCACCTGAGATATCAGACAGGTCTATCCTGAGATTGGCTCTCATGGCTCTGACATCATCTGGAGTTGTTTCTCCTCCAGCTTCCATGGCAACCGTCTCCACCGCACCAGGACGACTGCTCAGCACCTCCTTGGGTGCTTCTGATACCATTGTATCATCGCTACTACTCTTGTCCTCCTCCCTCTCCTTCTCCTCCTCTGCTTTCCTTCTTCGTTCCTTGTCCTTCTTTCTTTTCCTCTCCTCCTTCTTATCTTTCTTCTCTTCCTCCTCTTTCTCTTTCTTCCTCTCCTCCTCATCCATCCTTTGCCCTTGCTCCGTATCCCCACTGGGTCCCTGTTTGATCACCATTGTCCCTGCTAGCTCACCAGCACCTCCTAATCTATCCTCGGTTGCATCAGAGTTACTGACCATTTCAGATGGCATTGGAAATGGTTTAGGTGAAGTGTCTGTGTTGTCAAGGTTACACGTTGTTTTGTTCTGAAATGCCTCGTCGGCTTTGACAGCCGGTTGGGGGCTCTTTGACCTTGCGTCAGGAGTAGGGGATGGGATCTTAGTCCTATTGTCTGATGAGGGTGGAAGGGAGGAGGTTGACGCTCGCCGTGCTCGGGAAGCGGCCGTCGAATTTGTCATTGAGGCGCTACGCTTCCTCCCCCTCTCTGACATCTTGCTCAGCGAGGAGTTCTTCTTCCCCTTCGCTTTGCTCACGTGGGTGGTGGACGGGGGCGGCATGGCAAGCCTGTCAGAGCCGATGGGGCCCTTGCTTCCCGTGCTCGCACAACTCTCCTCTGTCCGCACGCTGTCCATTGACGCCTCGCTATTCGTATCCTGATTCGCATCTGGGTCGGGCTTCCCGTCGCCAAGATGCGATGGATCGATGGCTTTCATCGGACCGGGCTTGGTTATGGTCAATGGGGTACCGACTCCGCTACCAGCTATACTCCTCTTTTTCCTGCGTAGGGTGTTAGGAGACGGTGGTGGCGATGACTCGCTGATCCGCCTCACGACCTTTGCCTTGGAGCTCTGCGTCTTACCTAAAACATAATTTTTAGGAGCTAAAAATAAATGTTTTGACAAATGAGGGAAGATATATAACAAAGTAAATTTAATCTGTAAAAACCAAAGGACCTTTTTCCATAATGCAAATCTACCTCTGAAAATATGGTTCAAAGGTGCAATTAATGACTATACAAAACGTATGTCAATTTTTGTTAAAACATAAGTAATTGGTTTTGATACCAAACATGAAATTTGAAAAAAAACATACCCGAAGAACACAAATTTTTACCTTTCAGAAAAAGGAAAAATTCCAACTAGAAGGGGAAGCATAGCCCCTTCTTGTCTATGTCTGCATGACTAGGAAAATTATTCCACACAACAATATTGAAAACCATAAATCAAATGATTTGACAACTCATTATTTTATCAATATTCTTACTTTCATAGGACCGTGTCTTTGGTGTTGGCAGGAGGGGTAGCATAGCCCCTTCTCTCCTGCGTTGCCTGGCAGGGCTATTCCTGGAGTTCTGGGGGTCTCTATCAATGCTGGCGCTACGGGCGTGGGGCGACTGGCTGGGAGGGTTCAGGGATGGTGATGACTCATTCTTGTCTTCTGTTTCACAAAGGGATTCATCAATAAACATATGTTAGTTACATAATAATAATCATTTTACATCTACATCAAGCACACATCTGTCCATTTAGACACGTGGTGGCACACATTTCAAAAAAATATTATGACACCTAAATATATACATTGTACATATTAATCATCACAACAATTAACTTTCATGTCCATTGCAGTTTTTTCTGTATTTTGCCTCAATTTCAATACTACTGAATATTAATATAAGTACAGAACACAGTGCACAATTGTTAAAGAATAGATCATAAAAACAAATATTTAATGAAAAGCATTTTTATTTTGTACTTAATCAGTATTGTTGAAATCTTTCTATATGTAATATAGCTCTGGAATAAATATACAAGCTAAAGGAGAATTAAATGTGGTGCTTTCTTTCTAGTGTTCAAGAATCTTCCGTAGAGAAAATAACAATTGATTGAAATAAGAGTTTGATATTTTATCCATCCTTGAACATTTATATATAAATATTTTTAAAATATCCAAAAGTAAACTTTGAAATTGCAACATTGAACGTGACAGACATGATGAGATCTTTTTAAGAAGACAATTACACACAGCTGAAATTGCAAAATAGAATGTTAAAATAGCAAACATAACAAGAACTTTTTAGAAGAAAATCACATTCAGCTGAATTGAATTTGCCAAAAATAGTAAACCTTTTCCAAAGTCAGAAATATTTGTGGTGGAGAGTAGAATAGAGGAAAATTAAATAAAACACACATACAAAAATCATATCGGAAATTAGTCTTAACAGGTTAGGACAGCTAATATATCCCTTTAACTCTGACCTCATTTAAACCCAATGTAGAGTTTAATATGAACACTGAACATATAAGTACAATGAGTATGCGATTGTGATTGTTAATTATTATATTCGTTCATTTTGAACCTAAAAGAAGTGTAATTTGACTCAAATTTGGATAACTAAATTTAGAAGTTACAAATAGTGAACTAATGGGAGGAACACAACCTATGATAATGTCAAGATGAATCAACTCGTCATATTATTATGCTTGTATGAGATTGTGAAATAAAATTTATGTGACAGATGATAATGCGTAATGTGAAACATTATTTTTTTTAAAACATTATTTATGAAATGGTTAGATTGAATGAGACAATTATCATGATTATGATTCAGATGTAATTGATTCACTCTTTAATTTAGTTTGTCGCTGTTGCACAGGTCTTGTGATTATTAGGACAACCAACCCAATCACAGAAAATCAACCCAATTATCTAATGCCAACATTTCAGATGAAATAACTATAAGTATCTGGAATTTTACACTGATAATCAATCCTTAGGGCAATTCCCCTTTAAAATCTTTCCAAATTCAACCCATAGGACGTCAGATTTATTAAAGAAAAAAAAAAAGTTACTAAAAATATGGTTGGTCCCGATGATGATGTGGGTCAGTATGGATATTATACTCACAAAGGTCAAAGGTCACACTAGTAGTGATTACCTCAAGTCGACCAGCACACAAGTGGGTTAAAAGTCAGGTGATAGTCAGGTGACAGAAGCAGTTTGGTGAAGACAAAGCAGAGAGGGGGTAAAAATGGTAAAGTATAACTTACTGGTCTCTTGTCTGAGGTCATTAAGGGAAGCTACTCTCCTCATATTGGACTTTCTTCCCACCACCTTTGACCTCTCACCTCCACTCTTGGGTTTCTCCGAGCTTCCACGTCCCTCAGGGTTGTCTGACCTAGCGCCACCGCTGCCCTCGGCCGTCTTCCTGTTCAGCAAGGACACGCTGCTCACGTTCTCCTTGTTTGCGTCTGCCGTCTCCGTCTGGATGTCGCCGTTGACCTCTGGTGACCCCTGACCTGTGACCTCGGGTGAAACTGCAGCCTGCTTGATAAGCCTGTTTGGAGTTTTGTTGCTGGTGAAGCTTTCCACATGGTATGTCTCGTCAAGGATCGAACCCTTGGGGCTCTTAGTATTGCTGTCAACGTTCGCAACAACTTCTTGTCTTGAATTCTCGTTGTTGTCCCTGACTTTGCTACTTGTCTTTGACCCATCTGGGCTCGAGTCCTGCGAGCTCTCCTTGCTGGCAAACTTGTTTGTATCCATAGCAACATTGTTCTTGCTGTCATTAACGCCGGCTCCTCCTGAGTTTGTTCTCACATTATCTTTGGTTGATGAGTCTTTTGCATCTTTGCTCTGGTCTGTAACAACACGACGTCTCAAATCCAAGTCTGACAGATCGGGCTTGGGTGGTAGAGGTGGGGGTGAGGACTGCTTGTTGTTATTGTTGATTGAAGCCGGGTCAGTTGCGGGCGACTTTTCTGTCCCGGTTGAGAGGGATGTATCCATCCTCTCAGCAGGGTCTGGCTTAGGGGGCGTATCTGTCCTCTTGGCTGCTTGAGGAGTGGGCTTGTTCATCCGAGGAGGGATGGCTGGCTTCACCTTCCCCCCACTGACTGGGGCAGCCGATGCCTTGTTTGGTGCCTCCTGCCCTGCCTTCTTATCCCCCATGGCCCAGCCAAGCTAGGAATACAAAATGAGTATTAAAGAAACAAATTTTAACAAAAGGGGAAACTGACCAGAAATATATATTAATCAGTGAAAATGGGCAAAGAAATTTGAAAATCGAACTTGAGACCTCCCGATTGCTAGACTGATGGCATTTCTAATAAATTCCATCATTAGTGCTTTTATATAGATCCGTGGTCAAACACATGTCTATCAACTGGAGGTCTTGGGATCCATTCCCGGCGGAGCCCAATATGCAAAATGCAAGACAAGAGGATGTTAGTTATTCACAAAATCATGATTATACAACAAGCTTCATTATTCATCTTTGATATGATATAAATATCCATCTTAACATTGCTATCATATGCATTTTGTTAAATATATAATTTTTTAAAAATGAAATAATCCAATATATTTATGACTATAACAGCACGTGACTGTCATAACAAAAAATGTATTGCTAGTTTCCTGTACAATATGGATAACTAATGTTCTCATGATAAAGTGATGAATTTGAGAAACATAAATGTTGTATTGTATATATCATTGGTTGAACTGTCTCATCATATTACCATGAAACAAAAAAAAATATCTTCACTAAACCACAGATACTTATTTAAAAGCAATTAAAAAGAAAATGGTATAACAAAAAAGAGAGAAGAAAACTAATAAAATATTGCATAACTAATTTTGTATTCTAGGGCATATTTTTGCATGGTGAAAGCTCTACCTCTTTTAAAACAAAAATTATAATTGCTTATTCTAGAATGTCGAGTTCCTCACTCATGATTATCTCTTTCTAGTTCCCTAACATAATGAATTTACACAATTATAAAACAGCACTTACATTCCTGCATGCCGAAGCTTGAAAATGGGGGCTAAATGAAAATAAAGGGGGGGGGGGGCTAATATAAAATGCTAGAAGTTTCTTACTGATGATAGTCTCTTTCTAGTCTCTTCGACGGCCCGAGCAACCTCTTCTTTGCGCCTTCTAAGATACTGCAAAGCAAGACACCAATGGAGCAGGGTGAAAGCATGATTCTCTAATATTACTATGACCACAACCATATGATAGTGTATCATACTGACACACGTCACCGACTAGTCCATGTGAATTACTACACCAGGGCCCTGTTTCAGAAAACTTTTCCAATCGTTGCAAATGTTTAGTTATTGTAACTACTTGTCAAAGTCCAATCAGCATGGAGCATTATAGCTGTTGCATTGGTACATTTATTTACAATAATTCATTAGACACTCACTAAAATTGCAAAAGTTGTTTGTAACATGGCCCAGATGAGTTATAGCAGTCACCGACTAGTTATTGCTATTTAGTCATTAAAACCCTTCTATCCCAGGGTGGTCACTACATGTAAATGAAGCACTAGTTCCATACTAACGCAACTGTTGGAGCAAGGTTAGAGCACCATCCTCATATACCACCTACATGTATAATCCTAACTCCAACCCTAATTATAATGCATTCTAGCACAGCCACCGACTAAAGTCACAGTAATATCCTCTAATGACCACAAGAATAATGTAAGTCAGGTTGAGCCTAGCAGATCTTTTTAATATCGAGGCAGAAGTGAATGAATATGATTAGTTAACTTTTAAGAAGAGGCAATTCAAAATGAAGAAATTCAACTTATGTGAATATTTTTTTTAAAGTTTTATATTTTTTTACAATGGGATCATTTTGTATCAGTTACATGATAGCCAATATGAATTACTACATCTGGTACATTATATAACTATAAGAGCATAAATGCTCAAAATAAATACTGCGATATTGAAATGATTTTCTCGTATTTTTACTAATTCCTTTAAAACAAACTACAAAAGAAATGCTTGAACAGGCAGCAGGAAAAGGAAAAAAGGAAGTATAATAATGAAAGGAAAAGAAAAATTACAAGAAAACCACAACAAAAAGAAATAATAAAAGAAAATATTTCAGATTGAAAGAACAATTCAGTAGAAAAGAGTAAAGATAATGAAAGAAAGTAATATGACACAAGAAATAGAGAACAAAAAATAACCAATATGTTTCCTACCTCTTCAGCATTCATACTCGCAGAAACTGGGGCCGCATTCTGTGATGCAGGAATGGGAGCTCTGCGATGGACAAAGATGGACAATAAATCAAAATGACGACCTAATCTTTCAAAGCACCATCACCATGCATCTCAAACTGAAACAAGAACGTCCATCTCTACAAAAGTGATTTCCTAAAAAAGGGATTTGCGGAAGCAAACTCTCACACTTTATTCACCACAGATTCAAGCCAGGCATTTTCAGGACCAGCCCTAAATAGGATAATGGAGTGAATGAAGTGAATTCCACACAAAACAAGACACTGTTCATTTAAATTTCAGCTGAATATCAGTGCTTGCTTCTCTTCCACGAGCAAATGTGATCAATCAATTATGTGACCAAGTTGGACTGTGCTTCTGAGTATGAACAGTGACAGTATTTCCCTTGAAGTTAGGTTTGAAAATATGTACAATGTAGCACTACGGCGCAACTGATAGAGATAATTGTGTTGGAAGAAAAAGCTTCCGTCGAGGACTTACATTGGAGAGACTGTAAATGCGAGAACATTGAAGAAGTAGATGTGAACTACCGGTAGTGTAAAATGTTCTCACAAATGCGAGTTGCGAGTTGGTATAATAAGGCATACTATTTTGAATGTGACTGTACTTGTACAAGTATGTCTCCAGGCAACATTTTGAGCAGGATGAGACTCATTTACTGGGCTTGTAATGACTGACGGCCAATTTAAGAACACAACTTATAATGAATTTCATTTAAGTGCGTGAGTAATAATTGAATTAGCAAAGACAGACTATTTATATCTGGCTGTCTATTTGGAAACTATATTGCTATTCCTAGAGTTTGATAAAAAATGTTATTTTTACACAATTAAATATTAGTATTTATATCACTATTACTATTTACATCTATATTGCTACTATAGTCAAGGTCTTAAAGGATCCTTCAGATTATGCATAATGAAAAGTGTAAAAATAGCGAAAAGAAAATATCTGCCTTCATTTTCATGGTCATTTTCAAGGAATAGTGGTTGCTATTTCTTGCACAGGGAATAATTGAACTGCTTACCACAATTGAACAAAAATACAAATAACAAAAATAAATAAATGTGTATGATTGTATAATCCGGTTAAATATCTCATCAAAGTTTTTAACAGATTTCAATAGACACATTCAAACAATCACATATACAAAATCATATCAGATTTTTATGAATATATGGGTGAAATAAAACAATGTTTTTTTGCTGAGAATAATATATCATTCATCAAATAAAAAGAAAGAACCAAACAATGGAAAGCTAAAACAAAAGTGTCATGGTTAGCAAAATAATTGCTGGCAACTGCTTTCTTTTATCAAAATTAATTTGTTCATATCAGGAACGACGATTCAAAATATCCACATGAACAAGGACTTTTATTCAAAGACACATATAAAATGTTTTTCTGAAACCAGTCACACTTCCAGTACCATTTCATATTAAAAATAATGATCATATACATCACATGCTATGAGAACATAATATGGAATCAAATTAAAAAAAAGAAAGTCCAAGCTAAACACTTGTGTGTTATATTAAAACATAAATCATAAATCAACTTGACTGGACAAAATCTAATATAATCTATGGACTAACTTCAAGCTAACATAACAAAGAGCACTCTAAAGATCTAAAACAACACACTTCTTTACTTGTTATTAGAAAACCTGTGCCAACACAAAACATACAAATTGTTGTATATTATTTTCAATCGCACAGCGACTATGTTGGAAACATAATGATGATAATAAGCTTGTGTAAGCAGGAAGCCATTGCTTTACTCAAGTGTTTTCAAAATCATAAATGCTGTTTAGCCAGTAGAAATGCGAGATGTGGGGTGCATGCACACTGTGTGCACACTGTGTGCATCTACAAGATGCCTGGCTGGAATGCTTCCCAGGGAGTGGAAAATGTGCACTTTGTGTGCTGGTTTGATTGCACACTGTAATAATCATGATAGGCCACAAGCCTCGACACGCGCCCCGCATTAGGGCCATCATTTATTATTATTATCATCATCATGTTGCAGTCCTCATAATCATTGTGCGATCAACCACAAAATATCAAAAAGAGTGCGTGATCAAGAGAGGGCGGTATTCACCTGGCGTGGGAGTGTTGGGATCGCGAGAGGAATCGGGAGGAGATGCTGAGACGGCCCGAGCTGACCTCGTCCGAGGCGAACCCGGACTGGAGCTGCTCCAGACAAAGACCAAACTTCTCCTGCTCCACAAAACCATCATCAATCTCCTTCTTCTCCTTCTCCTCCCTCCCCTCCTCATCCTCCCCATCCTCATCCTTCTCCTTTTCGGCAAAACTACATGCACAAGTGTGGGTGGGAGCGGGGTGGGGTGGGGTGGGGTGGGATAGGGTGGGTACGGAAATAAAAAGGGGGCACAGTAGTGAGGTGGGATTGCAGCAATTGTAGGGTAGAGGAGACCATAGATTTAGATTAAAAAGGGAATTATCATACAATTTAATTGGGGTTGGGACAAACAGAGTAGTATGATAAAGGAACAGAGAGGGATAGGAGAAGTCCCGAAATGTAGATTAACATAAGTTTATAGAATTTTTCAGAGAAATAGTAAGGAAATGTTGGGAAAGATGGTAAAGGGAGGGGTGGAGGCAAATTAAAATGCAACTATTTAACTCATTTTAGTAAAACAAAAAAGACAATCATTATTTCAGCATAAATTATGCATCTACTTGTTATTCTTGAAGACCAAAATATTAACGCAAGAATTTGAATCCCGGAGGAAATTTTATAAATGACAAAATATACCAAATTAATTTGTAATTGGCAACATCTTACAATAAACTAATTCACTAATTCATACTCTTTGAAAACTTAAATAAAGTTTGTGACTCATATCAACGGAATGGTAATTTTTCTTTTGATAATTTTAACTGCAGAAAAGGAAAATTATAAAATGCAAAATGTAGGGGATAACATGATGTTATTTAAACAATGAGTATATTGAGTATGGAAAATCATGCCATCAGATTTGATAAGAATTATTTTTAATGTGTGTGCATGTATGCAAGTATGCAGGTCATGCAGCAACTCTTTATAAGAATGAATGAACTTCAAAATGAGTTAATCATCAATGGACATAAGAATTTTAAGATGCTGGATTAGTTATGACATTCATGCCATACATACATACATAAATAATGTACATACACACACAAACACACAAACACAGTTGCCAAATCACATTCTCATTTATTCTTACAATAACAAACATACACCTATTATTTTCTTTTGTTCATATGTGCAATTCCTAAATTTTAACTTTAAACATTTATATTTTAACACATTAGTTATTTTCCATACCAAACACATCTGTAACACGCAGAGACATAATGATTCTAATGCCATTTTAAAGCGCTGCAAGATAATTATCAATCAATTTAGGCGCTATATAAATAAACGCAATATGTTTACTCTAACAAAGTACTATATAATTCCCACTAAAAACGTTAATGTGAATATAGCACATTTACCCGTTTTTGATTGGCAATGCACCACTGAAGAATAATTTATTATCTTATTATAAATCTTATTATAATTAATAGATGCAACCCATTGACATACCAGGAAATGATGGTAATAAGTCATTCCATATGAATGTGCTTCCAAAATGCCATAATACATCAGGAAAATCAAGAATTTTTGCAAAAGTAATACAATATATATATCTCACAAATTTGTGAGAATTTTCAATTCAAAATAATTCCCTTAGTTTACCTGAAGTTTGTATGCAAAAACTTCTCTTCGTCAGGCGATGAGCTTGGTGATGGGGGCTCGATGGGTGTGGGCTTGCGCCTGGGTGATGCCGTGGGTGTCTTGTTCCCCCCCTCTCCCTCCTCCTCCTCCTCATCTTCCTCATCTTCATCATCTGCATCACTTTCATCCCCATCATCTTCATCATTGTCATCTGGTTGACAATGTGAGACCACACATATATAAAAATGGTAAGCTTACAAATATTATTGCATACAGTTTGCACAATGTCTCTCTTTTGGGCATTTTCAAATTAAATTAGGTCTCCAGACAGCATGTTTGTATTTAATAGATAAAAGATGTATTCAATTTAACCCAAATCCTGCATCATTACACTAACCCTAGGTTCAGGGCCACCAAAAATTACCTACAGGCCATGAACAATTTTAGGCAGCAGAAATGGAAATAACTGATGGTTAATTTTACTTGACCCACTAGGCATAAAGGGGAATCCATTGATTCCAATGCTTAATGGCAAGGCTAGTAGAACAAGGCTGTGGGTGTATTTTACCAAGGGCGAGACATCAGGGGGGTGTTTCACAAAGTTTCAAAGTTGAACTTAACTCTAAGTTGGAGCTAACTATTATGGAAGGCTGTTAATTTCTTTGTAAAATTGTTGGAAATTATATTTTAAAAGGCATACATTTTGATTGAAATCAGTAATATTTGTTATCATCAAGGAGCCTTGAAGTTATTGATATAAATGTTTTTTGGAAGATTCAGGTACACCATGTACTTGTATTTGGTTGCTTTTGAATATGTTGTATTTCCAAGGCTACAAATGGGTTTCCATAATTGTTAGGTACAACTTTGAATCTTTGTGAAACATCCTCCAGGAACAGAGTTATATGATAGATGGTTTATGGTACTACTCACCGGTAGATGTCTCCTGGGATGGGGTGGGCTTTGGTGAGGGGTCAGGAGCCGTCAGGTTCTCCTTGCTGTTGTCTCTAACCTTCTGCCTCATGCTGTTCCTCTTGGCCAACTGCTCATGGCTCTTGGTGGAAGCCGTAACTTGGAACTTCAAGCTAGCATAGGAGATACAAGCAACAGATAAATTAATTTATAATATATCTTTTTTTAATGAGCCACCAAATATGTGTGTTTGTGTACCTGCTTGTTTACGTTTGTTTGTATGTCTGTGCTGGCTTGTATAGCTTAATAGCCAAAGATACAAGTAAATACACAAACAAAATTATAGAATTGAAAACAATTCAAAGTGAAGTGCAATGGTCCTAAATGGTCAGGCAATGAGTTTTTATTTTTTTATTTTGTCAGGCCTTAAAAAAAACCCAAAAAACAAGGGGCACACTGGTTACCCTCAGAATGTAAACAAATTACTGTACATGTCAGTATACGTGCAAGAATCAATTTTGGTTTAATATTCTTTCATTTACATGTGTCAAAGCACTTTGAATTTCTATATACATGTATTCCTATAAATTTGCCCCACCCTTCTGGAGATGAAGACTGGTCTTCCTCTTGAGGGTAGAAGATGATCTTATCCTGTGCATCATCATCCTTATCCTCCTCCTCCTCCTCTTCCTCCTCATCATCACCACCCTCTATGTCCTCCACATTGGTCCCATCCTCATTGTCTGCTGAATCGGAGTGGGAAGTTCCATTGGTTTCAGCGGGGGCAGAGACGCCTGATGCTCGGAGGGACGCGGGTGGAACAAAAGGGTCACTACCTCTGGAGGTTGTCACAAACCCTCTCATCTGGTTCTGGGGTAAATATAGATAACAATAAGTCATTAATGTTTACTGACAATTTGTCAACATCCTTTTTTAATGGCATGTTCTCCTTTTTTCTAATTAAGAAATAATTTCATAATTCTACTACTCAAATAAATTTAGTTGCATGTATTTCTGAATTGTTTGCTAAGAAAAAAGTTCAATAATTCAGCTTATCTTCATTATTATATGTGTACTTGCTTATTAATACATGTACATAAGAAACACAAACCTATTAGAAAGATAAGTTCAATACTAAAGACTAATATTTTAGAATGAATGGCACTTTAAATAAGCATTAAACTTTGTCTGTTTTAACCATCAACCTAATTGACATGATCGTTTGAAATGACATCTAAAGTGCATAGATGAGTTCAACCAATTTCCTTTCTTAATATAGTTCTTGAATGATGTTGATGAGATATGAATGAAAAAACACAACATGTGAAGCATATGGTTACTGGTTGCATGAAAATGTGACATACAAAGTGTTAAAGGTTGGTATAGCTCCATTGAAAATAAACAATTTGGTATTGTAAGATTATAAAAATGACACGTAAACATAAGATGCGTAGTAACCAAGGACACATATACTGCAAATGGTCCAAGTCTGAAACTTGATGTGGTAATATAGAAACGAGCTGTATAACTATGAAATGAATGAGTGATATAATGGCAGAGAAGAAAGAAGATGAGTATGATTTTTCTTTCAACCAGCAAATTTATGAATGAAAATTCTGAAGTTAAACCTTAGAACAATACCTTTTTTGCAAACCACTATTTGATTTGGGTAAAAGTATTCTAGTTATGTAAATAATTTTCTAAACAACTGCAATCATTGCCCTTATTACTGAGTTTATGATACCTCTTCGGAGTCTCTGAACTGGTCGTCAGGCAAAAGACCGAACTTCTGAGAAGCGGACACAAACTCTTCTCCAACAATCTTGGAAATCTGGGAAGGGGATTGGTCATTTATCAAAACCTTATTGAAGCTTAAGTTAAATATTAATGTAACGTTTTCCCCCATTTATTTATCTCTTCTGTTTTAATAATGACTTGAAAGTAATGAGAGAATTTCAATTCAAAAGCAGGTATTAAATTTAAAACATTAAATACTTCAACTTGTTATGCTAATAAGCTTTGTGTGACGAACACCACATAATGTATGGCCATCAGAAAGGTAGCATATGATTATTCACAGGTATAATATTCAACACTTACATTTTAGTAAAACTGTTAAATAAATTGACATGAAGATGTTAAATATAACATACAATTTAGTTCTCATATTATGTTTTTTAACGCACTTGTGTTGAGTTATCGCCAAAGACAATAAACAGAAGAAAATATGAATGATAGTATTGATAAATAATATACATATGCATCATGAAATAAATGTATGGGATTACACATAAAATTGAAACTTAATATAATATATATGGAAATAAAATAAGAAATTAAAAAGTATATAAATATATGATATAAATTTCAGCAAAACAAGGATATTACATATGAAATGAGCATACAGAAAATAAATATCAGTGAAAATGATTATTGACTTGATAATGTTCTGGTAAGTTTTGAAAAATATTATGTCACACAAATAAACCCATGTACATGTACATGAATGTAAAGCTTTGCTTGAAAGAAATCTATATTCAATTGGAGCAATACTCTACAAACATACAGCATGTAGTTGAACTACCTTTAAGTTGAAGTTGAAGGTAATTCTCATTTACAAGCTATTTTCAAAAATCAATTTCATTTTATTCCATAAGAAAACTGTTAACCTACCTCCTCTGCATCCATTCCAGCAAAAGGGCCCTGTGAAATTGAGACAAATCAAGGAATTATTTTGTTAAAATATATATTTCACTGGATGAGTATTGCTGCAAGAAGTATACAACTGTGACTGCTTTAATTGAATATATGTGACCGGCTATAGCAAAACCTTGCACTTGTCTGTAAAAAATCTAAATGTAGATTTTCATACCATTAGAAAGGCCTCCTCGCAAACTATCATTTGATGCTTTGTTCTAACTAATTGGTCAATAATTGGGGAAGATATGATTGTTTAAATTGTACAATTATAGGTCTTTTACACACATGTGAACTTAAAATGCCTGTTTCTTCAAAACATGAATTACCGACAAGTGCCGGGTTTTGCTATAGCCGGTCACATATAATAGGTACTGAATTAAATTGTTATATCAAGAAAATATGCCATGTTAAATATTGACATACAAATTCTAAAATTATAATACTTTATTTATTCATTAAATTATACTATTTTTATATTCTATATCATATTCTCCATTTGATACCATAGTAGTGCAAACATCCATTGATAATAGTGAATCAAGTGATTTATTAAGTATTGAAAAGATATTGAAAACAAGTATAAAATTGTTGTTCTGAAATGCTCTAAAATCTTCACACAGCAAATCAATCACATATTTTGGCATGATTGCTCAGTATTCGTTCCTCAGTATGTATTGTACAATTTGACTTCTCTTAAAATTGAATGGTATGCCATTCGTACAAAGTATTTCATTTTTCAATACATTTTTATAGAACAAAATCAAATAAATATTTAACTGTATTAATATCTCATTTATATGATAAATTAAGTATAAGAATTCTGTTATTTCTGTTAAAGAGTAAATATAAATTATGTTTAGAACGTGTTCATGCATAATGATAGTGCTAAATTATGGTTTAGATATTAAGACATTGATTTGTTGATCAAAATGATAAACAACAAATGTTAATAACACACTTTAAAAAATATCCTTTGCAGCTAATCTAGAAGACAAATAATGAGTTGGATTTTACTAACTTTGGCTTTCAACTGTTCTTATCTTGAAAGTTAAAACAATATTTGTTATCAAAATGATGTTTTGATTTTGAAATTAATTTACACCAACTTGGCTACATTATAATAGTACTAAAACAAATACATACACAGAACAGTACAATTTGTCAATACAGTCAAGCCTGTGTATAGTGACCTCCTTCGGGAAAACAAGAAAAGAAACTACTGTAGACAGGTTTTACGTCTATACATAACGGTTTGTTTTTCTCTGTAGTGCATCACTTTGGGAGGCCTCTGGTAAGTTGACTGTTATAAACAGGTGGCCACAACGACAGGTATGACTGTATGTTAAAATGATCAGAATATTAGTCTGTAACCCATACAAACCCACAACAGGGAACACAGCTGTAGCTCTCATCATAATTTTTGTTAGATTTATTCATTCATCACACTTCAATTTCATAAAGGTCTTGAAAGAACATTCATCTTCTATAAATTTGCTAGCCTTTGACTAAAAAAGAGCCCTTCATTTTATATCAATACTTCTGAAAAAAATTTATGGTAGAAATATAAAATGCTGTGTATAAACAAAAAATTGTAGAGTGGTTGGGAACTTTTTTGTGTGTATTTCATTGAGATTACATGTATACAAAAAGATGTTTTGCTTTTTTTTTTACAGTGATAATTGTTAGCTAAAATATAATTAAAAATATGGATAAATATTTAAATTTTTAATTACCAAGAACACAAATTTTAATCAACCTAGATACATACTACAAACCTCTGATTTATAATGTAATTAAAAGGGAAGTTATTGTATAGGCATTACCTTGGGATCCCATCGATTCAGTTATGTGATAATGATATCATAAACATGATGATCATAATATATTCCTAAATCACAGACATTGACATCGTGGCAAATTTTAGTTTCTTTTTTCATTAACCCTTTCATTAGGATTTAATTTTAAGTATATTCTCCATAGATGCAAGCTTAGTATTTTCAGGACCAGTCCTGAATTGTTTCTAATGAGATCTGCAAATAATGTAAATATTTTGCCATCTTGACATATTGAAAAGTTTATGAAACAACAACAAATTATTTCACTGATGATAAAATCAGTATTTGGAAAATTTGTTGATAAATACAAATTTATATTAAATTTGCTGCCAGAAAAGAGAAAAACAAATTTGCAAAAATACAATCAATGCCTGTGATTTTTAAAAAGCCAGTAACTGTAGTTTTTTACTTGCCGTTGGGGCAGAAAGCTGCCTTTTTATCAGCATTTTATGCTTTTAATTCAAGAGAACAAAACATGCAGTCATAAATTACTTATTTGGTAGAAAAAGTGTTAAATTGCAGCAAAGCTTTTTAGTTATTGAATTAACACTTGAGGAAACTTTGAGGAAAGGCTATAAAGAAAGGGTTTATATTTTTCACTTGTTTGATTTGGTTTGTGATTTCCAAGAAAGCAACATTTCTGGAGAAAATGTTTAAGTTCATGTAGAAAGAAGAAAGCATACATTTATTAGGGAAGGAGACTCAAGGAAAAAAGTAGTAAACACAAGGCAAAAAAAAAAATTTTTTGGAGGATGCAATCATAGGGTTTCAGATCTAGTCGATCAGTAAAGTCAAAGTAGTTGTAAAATAAAGCAATTTTGCATAGATTCTTCATATATAATTTTGCACCCTTCGATGTTAACTTCAAGAAGTAGAATGTTTAGGGGGTGCAGTCACAAACTATCACATCATTGAAAAAAGAAGAGTGATAAAATATGATGGAAAAGTGTAGCCGTCATCATGTATTGTCATGTAAAAAGAGTCATAAAAGATTATGGGAAAGTTTAGCAAGCAAGAGGAGAAGTTCACACAAGTTTGTCACATCTAATTTTTGCACCCCTTAATGGTGCTAAGGGAGGGATATTTGGTACCCACTTTTTTCATAGAGGGTTGCTTCATTAAGCGTTTCTTCTATGCGGGAGTTAGGGAAAGGATAGGGAAATACAATAACGTTAAAGTTGAAGCGAACATTGACATTTTAAGTAAGATGAATTATATATCTTTTTCAATTTGTACCTTCAACTTGAGTGCTTGGCTGGGAGAAACATTTTTCTTCATAATTAAAACAAAAAATACAGTCATTAGAATATAATTCTTATTTTCAAAATTAAGATGAAAAAAGACCACTTATTCCTGACATATCTGTATACATTTTGCTCAGAAAAAAATGAAATAAAATAAACATTAATCTAAAAAGATGTAACACTTTAAAATCACAAACAAGTTAATCCACAAATCTAAAAGAATCAGAAATAAAAACAAAGCAAAATCAACAAATTCTACAAAGTTATCTACACAGATGTATAGAATAAACTCTACATACAAACATTCGTACTGGAATACAAAGAAGTACAAAATAGTGGGCTTAACAACGAGTTAAAGTTATCAACTGTTACATAATGTATACTTACAGAAACATTACAAGACAGTCTAAAAACAACACCGACTGATGAAAGTTAATAACTGTCATCATGCTCTGCGTAAATTCCGAATGAGTTATTTCCATGACAACAACAACAAAAACTGCCAAACAGTTATGAATGATGAAGCTGTCAGTAGTGTGTTTTCATGCGGCGAGGTAATATCTGGTGTGATGGTTGCCATGGTTTTTGATCGTATGCTCCGATGGATAAACTCTGAAAGAGAAGTACTTACTTTGGAAAGAGGAGAGAAATGTCTTACTTGCTCTAACAGGGTGTCTGGCTCCACTGTGTAGCGTCTGCGATCTGTCAAAAGGATGAAATTAAAAAATTGATTAGCATTTTCTTTGGTGATAATTTGAATGAGGTATACAATTTGGATCAATTTAAGGATAATGTGCATTTTTATTAATTTCAAGAATTGCATTTATAAAGGCTTTACTTTACATTTTCCACTTGCGCTCGTAAGAATAGGTATATGAACACAGAAATCTAAAAAATGGCAAGTATATTCAAACGATTCTTACTGGTTGACAGACTATTGCACAATTCAAAACAGAGGAAACTGCCCAGATATTATTAATATAATAATAATAATAATGATAATAGTAATAATTATTATAATAATGACAATAATAACAATAATAAGTGTGGGGTTCGCTGGGAATTGAACCTGAGACCGTTGGTTTGCTAGACCATTTTTTTCCTGTGATATTTTGACTGAACAGAAGGGAGGAAAAAGAATAAATCTTTTCCACTTTTATTGAGTTCTTACCCAAGCATTCATCTATCCTAAGCTCGATGCTCTGGTTAAACTCCCCACTGATCTGTGACTTGACTCTGATGCTCCCGCTGTTGATGTTCTGGGCCCAACGCCCACGTGGGTGTGTGGGACTCCTGTAGCTGGTAGGACTGGGGATGTCACTTACTGGGCACTCCTACGGATATCAAATAAAATAAAATCAACATCTTATACTGAGGGGAGATTTGAATGTGTTTATAATGGTACAATTCAACATAAGAATTAACCTTTCTTTTAAAGACAGATGAAGAAAATACAGAGTTTAAGATTGATCAACATTACAGAAGATTTGTTTGCATTTCATCAAACAGGAATGTCCACCAATGCTTACAATGGTACATGAATGAAAACACAAGTCATCCAAATAGGTAGTAATACAAATTTTGATATTTATAAGATATATTACAATTAAAAAGTGTATAAAGATTATACATAAGTTTTGTTCAATTATATAACAAAATAATGCTGCATATTGTTAAGCAAATATGTAATAAATATATGCAAAAAACAAAATCAGAATGTAATATATAGGGAGTGGATAGTATTGATGTCATGTTAATTAAACATTTCATTTTTTCACAATGAAAGATGTTATGAAATAAACTTGAACCTTATGTATCAATTATTCCAAATGTATTAAAAGATACCATTAAAAGATACCATAAATAATCTGTGTGAAATAAGGCTTAAAGTCTATCAATATAAATCAATGTTTTAAGCAACGGCAACAATCATATTGGTTTTTTGTCTACCTTGGATAGCACTTGCTAACCAGGGTATATTACGATTTATAAGAGGTTAATTATAACTCTGCCAAAATACTAGGGCTTTGTTAGTATAAACAGTGCTCAAAATGAGCACTGGCCAGGGGCCACTAAAAATTAGCTTCAGGCCACCAAAATTACATTGGCCCAAATGGGCAACTAAATATTAACAGAACGTTTATTTTTCTTTGTTTGGGGCCACTAGATTCAGGTTGTGGGCCACTAAAATAAAAAGTAAAAACAATTACATGCCCAACTGGGCCACAAAACAAACTGATAAGTCAATGTTGTTGACTTTTCAGAGTGTAAACATTTATTGCAAAGTTTTTTTCTACAAATGTTTTTTAAATTTTTTTATTAATGAATATATACCCCTACCATTGCACATGGTATCACTGTCCACTTAACTAAATTCATTTAAAATTTACTTTAGATATCATGTACCCGGTTAGGTGAAAATATATATCAATACCCATAGAATAAATGATATACTTGAGTTAGTGTGATCAATGATCAATATACATATTGTATAATGTTAGATTTATATTAATTGTATGAAGTCTTTCATAACACAATATTAAATTATATGTGTGGTTTTTTAAAGATATTCACACAAATTATTCAAAGAATATGAACAGAAAAATTATTCTATCTGAACAATTAAATTTATAATTGATAATATATATCTGTGAAGAACTACGATTTTCCTGGCACATTTTATCATAGTTTAAATAATTAGATGCAAAAACAAAAAAGGCAGAGCATAATATGTTCTATGGAGATAAATACAGGTTATTAAAAATGGCATAAAATAAATAATTAGTAATGTTATAATGACATATATTTTATAAGATCTAGAGAAAATGTAACATACTTCAAATACTCGTTGAACACCCTATTTGTGGATGAAAAACACAAGTTAAAAACATACTTGAGAATCTTTTGCTTTTTAAAGTTGTGATTAACAGACAAAATAGATTAATAACAAAGTCCTTGATATAATAAATTAACTTATATATTCTCAGTACTCAGCAAATAAAACAAGCTTTGAAAGGGAGTAAATCATTAATGATATTGAAAATTTAAAATGCTACCAGAGTGACAAAGAAATTAATATCTAGTTAAATGTTTAGCAAAAGTATATTCAATCTGAGATAAATAACTATTCAAAACTTGAATTTTCAAAGTAATATTTCAATATTTTTTCATGATCTCTTATTTGCTATCTGCACAGAAATTGAACATCAACACTGATACACAAAATATCGATAGGCAAAGAAGGAAATAATGTGCACATACCGTGCCTGCTTGTTTCTGGGCCCATAGAGGAAGAAGTCCAGTGTCAAAATTTTGCCCATCTGTTTTCGATTCTATATGAGTAACAATTGGAAATAAAGACAAGTCAGACATTATAAACCTACACGAAATAAGAGAGTTATTATCATTGCCTGTCAAGCACTCATCATAATTATTCATATCATCACCCTCCTTGTCTATGCATTATCATCAACATCATCATCATCATCACCATCAATATCATCACCATAGTCATCATTGTCACCATCATCACCATCAACATCATCACCAACTTCAAATAAAATTATAACTACAAAAGCCATTATCATCAACATTGCCATCATCATTTTCATTATCAACATCATCATCATCCTCTTCCTCCTCCTCCTCGTCACCACCATCACACTGACCTTCATCTGGTTGGGGTTTGTCCTCCATCTCATCCTCCGTGTCCGGTCTGGACTGCATGGCTGGGTGGAAGTCTACCTGAGCGTGTTGGGCCTGGGCCTGCCACGCACTCATCACCTGCACCTCGGGCTGGACTGGCAGCTCTGATGGGGGGACAACGTACGTTCCTCTCCTGAAAAAGAGTTGAATGGAAAATTATTGTCTAAGATAGTTTACTTCATTTCCATAGCATATATGAAATGAAAGGCAGAGAATATTGGTCCACCTTCATTTGAAATCCAATTATATGATCCCAATGTATTTTATCATCAAGACACCTCTTACATATATAATGACAATCTATAATTTGTATACAATTTGTTTAATTCTTTAAAATTTGCTCAACATACCTGAGTAAGTTGTACTCTGGTGGAGGTTCTACAATCTTCTCTCCCATCTCCTTCAGTCTCTCCTTCATGTTGTGGGTCAACTCCCAGGGGAGCTTCCAGATAAAGATGCAACTGTATGGTAAGAACAATGCAATATTCAATGCAAAATAGCTATAAATACTGTAGGAATGTGGGTATTTAAAGAAAACAGTTAACTGTCACAAAAAATGGGCGGTTGTCGGTTAACCTATTTAATCCTGCTTTTAATTTTTTCTCAAGAACAGGTGGCAAAATCAAGATGCTGGTGAATTTCCTTTTATTTATAATGAACTATTTATTGGAACAAATTTTTGCTTTTTGTTTACATTGTTTCATATTATGCACCATAAGAATTCCTTGGTAGGGATATTGGAATTAAAAAGTCATACAACTCCTTTGTGACTTTCCTTACAAAAGTATATCCAGAAGTCCAATAACATAAGGGTATGTATGTATTGCGGAATATTTAAGCAATTAAAATATTTCTAAATATATTCACTCACCCATCTCCTGACACAGTAATTAGCTGCTTACAGTCAGTGGTGAATTTGATTCCTGTCACAAGTTCTGCAGATGAAATGAGACGTACATTAAATCTTTAATATCATCCAAGATCAAGGAACATAAACATGAACCGCATCATCCTAATCAACAGCATAACCACTATCATCACCACCATCACCGTCAACATCATCACCACCACTATTGCTGCCAGGTCACCGTCGCAATCTTCATCATCATCATCATCATCACTATCATCAACTCCTCCTTCAATTTTCACCAAATTCATCATCATCATCATCATCATCATCACCATCTTCATCACCGTCATCCTCATCATCATCATCACTATCATCAACTCCTCCTTCAATTTTCACCAAATTCATCATCATCATCATCATCATCATCTCTTCCTCCCCTCCTCTTGCTCTACTAAATTTCCACTAGCCTCATAATCATCCTTACCTGAATGACCAACCATGGTGGCCACACACTCCCCCGAGTAGAAGTCGTAGATGTTGAGGCTCTTATCTGAGCAGGAGGTTGCAGCATAGATACCGGAGGGGTCCAGCTCCACCCTGATCAGCGTCCCCTCATCACTCTGCGAACCCTTGTACGTCCTCTTTAGCTTCCCATTTGCCATGTTGTATATCCTACATGTTTTTGAGAAAAATCAATGTTGATGGTATTAACACGTTCCTGCTGAGTTTCTGAAATCCCCATAGACCTGTTACATAACTCACTGGGTTCCCATACGTGACCAGTTAAGACCAATTGGTTTATCAACTGAAACACTAACACAAATCATCACAACATTGAATCATCTTCCAATTTTATATTTCCTTTTATGGTAGATCTGGTAGTTTATAATTCCTTTAACAAATCAGATGAAAATATTATCTAGTGCTTATAACCCTTTAAGATGAACTACTTTTTCTTCTTCAAACATATGGAAACTGACCAGAAATACATAATATGAACGAAAATGAGCTAATTTTCATGAATTACATTTGCCACATATATGGAGAATTTACAGTGATTAAATAGATTTGTGATGTTCCATACCTGAGATTTCTGTCCTGGCATGCGGTGGTGATGTATTTCTGTGTTGTATCGATGGCCAAGTCGTACAGAGTGGTCTTGCCTACTACATGGTGATTGCGCACAAACTGTAAGTCAGGGTTGTACACGGCCATTCTGAACATGAGAGCCTTGTCAGCTCCACAGCTAACCATCTGTAGTTGTTCGCCATTCACTACAGAAAAAGAATTAAATAGAAGTCGCTCTTAACAATTCATATGAATACCATCAATATACCTAGAGTTAACTGAAATGGACAGAATTCAGATATTGTTTGGGGGGCATGGTGGGTACTTAAGGTACATTTAAAGTGAGTTAGACCTCTATCCAAATGACATTCATGCAAACAATGTCAGAGTTTAACATGACCATCCTAAAAATTATGGTTAACTTTCCATAGCTGTAGCACAACAACAAACCAAACAAACAAACACCAACAAATCATAAACAAACAAATACACAATATTCAAATCCCTTATTTCTCTTTGACAAATCATATTCACCTCCAAAATAAGGGACAAGAAGAATGGCAGGAAGGAACAATTGGTAATAAAAGAGAGAAAGTATAAATAGATACAAAAATAGAAAGGGAAAAGAAAAGACACAAATAGACTGGAATGAAGTATTAAAAAAAACAGGGGGGGGGGGGAACAAACTGGTGTATGGGGGGGGGGGGGGGGGGTGGGCTGGGGGTAGGGAGAACAGGAAAGAAAGACAAGTGGGTGGTAGAGCGCCAGAGACAGTCAAACGGAAATAAAGAGTGGGTATAACATGAGCCAAGGACAACAAACCAACATGTGTTGGCTTACTGACATACTCTTTGTCAAGTCACTATTAAACCACAACAGCTTGTGGTTTCCTTCATGACACACAACCAGGTGAAAATGTGTCCTGAGTTTATTTTCTTTTTTTGTTAAAAGTAAATGGAACAACTCAAAATCATGACTAAACATTGTCGTTTGTCTTATATCATATTTCTTTTTCCTGTGCTTTACAGGCAGACAGGGTAACAACTATCTCCATGGTAATAGCTCTAGGACAAACAGTATGTCTACTCTAGATAGTGAAAGATGCAGAAGGGGGCTATGAATGCCAAGCGCCTGGCTAGAAGGCAGTAGGTGTTATTTTTAAAGTATTTGGTATAACCTGGCCCATGTTCTAACCAAGGATCTCTTGCACAGGAGGTGGTTCTGAAAATATTTGTAGACTAAGTTATCACAGTTTCTCTAAGAAAAACAAAATAGAGAAAATTACAATGGGAAACTTACTGTTGAATTTGATGGAAGTGATGGAGGAAGAATGGTCATCTAGCGTCTGTACCAAGGAACAACTCTTGTCCATGTCAAAGACATGGATTAGTCTGTCTCTACTCGCTGAGGCCAACAGATTGAACCCTGGAATATAAGAATACATAAGAATTACTTGAAACATTGGGAAACTGACAAGAAATATTTTACATCAATGAAAAGAGCAAAGAAAATCATTATCCTGGGGAAGCCCCTTTTTTTGTTGTTGCTCATTTTCATTTATAACAAAAAAGAATGCATCAACTTATTTATTGTGTCCCTACTTGATTCTAAAACATCTTACTAAAGAGATTTCACTCAGCACAGGCACTACCAATCTTGCCGCACCATTATAACTTTTTTAGAGAGAACATTGGAAATATCTATTGTCACATACCAGTGTTAGGTTGCGTGTACTCCAGACAGAGCACCTCTGAGTCGTGGGCCTCAATCTCATGGAGCTGATCCCAGAACTGCAGGTCATGAACTCTGACATTGCCTGACCTGAGGGTCAAAGGTCAAACAGAGAAATTTATGTTAAAACAAATAGGGTCAAGACTAAACATTTAGACATAATGGGCGAAAGGTTAAATAGGGAAATGCATATGGACTGCAGAAAACCTTGGCCAATGACAGAAGCCATTGAAATGTTAATATAAAATAAGTATGCCATATGGTGGTAAAAATAGTTCACCACATTTACTCTCAACTTTTTTGCTTTCATCTTTCTCTTAATCTCAGAAGCATTTCCTTTCTACGGGTCGGTATCATTGAGCTCTCACAGACAATGCCCTCAAAAGGATATGAAAATAATACTTATTTTTGGTGTTTAAACAAACAAAACTTGTATTCCATTCTCACCTATCTCCTGATGCTAGTGTCTGTCCATCTGGGCTGACCTTGATGCACCTGATGCCTGAAGACTTGCCCTTCTCAGGGTCGGTCTTGTCTGTTGTCCCTGCAGGATTGTAGTCCTTGTCCTGAAGAGTCTCCATGGACTCATCACACACATACAGGATCTTCAAGAGCTCCTAATGAAACAATAGGAATAATTAAAGAATAATAATTGAAAATTATAAATAGTAACAAATAATACTAATAATAACTATACTTTTAAAACGCGTGCACATCCGTCAGCAGACACTCGTGGCACACAATCATCATTAAAGTCACTACCTAAAAACTTGATGTCTCAAATGATGCCACAATCGACCCCAAGTATGATAGCAATCCCTGTTCAGTCATCAAACAGTCATAACTTGTTTACCAATATTACCATTTTCTAAATAACCCTGTTCTAATGAAACCAACACAATTCCAGGGTAGAATTCCACTTAAACTAACATTGCTGCAGATAATCTTCTTAGTAAAGCTCGTGTTCATAGCACACAGGACTTCCCTTAAATAATAAATGATAATTATACACAGTTTTTGTATAGCGCATAATACATTGCAAATGCAGGTCCCCATGCACTTGTATTATTCCCTTTACAGATGTTCTGCAAAGTACTAGTACTGGAATTTCAGCAATATCTGATTATAACTTTTAACTTACATTGCTGTAGATGTTCCTCTTGGTGATGTTGGTGTTCATGGTAGGGTCCACATTCCAGATGCGAATGGTCCCGTCCGAGGAGCAGGTGAAGAAGGATCCCGGGGGGAGGGCGGCTCTGTTCCCATCGCTCAGCTCAGGATACGTCTCCACTCCAAATACACAGGCGGAATGGTAGAGAAACGACCACTGCTTGCCAATTTTGCGCACATCATGTATGTCCCACATGTACAGACTGTGGTCGCTGTATACTGCTGTAAGCTGTTGATTTATCAAAGTAGATTCAAATAGCAATTTCAAAATAATTTATAGAGATTAAAATGAATTCCGATTATTGATAGTAGCTTTATCATTTACTCTGACACATTTTTTACAAGCAAAAATTTTACATAATTATGATGCCTGAAACACAAATAAAGTGATGGCTAACCAATGATTCCATTTAGGGCACATGGCAATGCATGTAACATTATGTTGCCCTGTATTAATAGGAAAATAATGATTTCATGTATTCTTACCTTTTTGTTCTCATCATCCAAGGTGATCGCGACTGCATCAGGGTACAGGGCATTGTCTCTGGGAGCTGGCATGTGACTGTAAAACAAAATAATGAATCATATTTTCATCAAGATTTTCTCTTTGGTCATACTGAAATACTCTGCATGTTCTATATTTGTGATGGTTTTTAAGTTTTCCCAGATTCTTGCAGCTACTCATCATCAAAGGCTAAGACAAAGGTGTAAACCACAACATTGGGATACGGGAATTGTCTCTGGGATCTGGCATGTGACTGAAGAAATCAACACACATGTATGTAATCTCATTAATCAAAGTCCTCTTTTAATATTCAATTTAAAATATTCTGAATGTTCTTTATTTGTAATGATTTTTAAACTTTCATGATTCTTGCAGCTACTTGTCACCAAAGGTGAAAGCCACAGCATGGTACTGTCTCTGGGGCAGGCATGTGACTGCAACGCACAATAAAGCTGATCTAATCATTAAAAACAAATTACTCTCTTTAGTCAGAGTAATAATCATACTCCTTACACTTGAGAATGTGCGGTGGTGTAATGTTAACAATGTTCACATGCTATCAGGATGCATGACTTTGTCTCTAGTGGGTAACATGCGATTGCAAAGAAGTTAACAAAAGAAAAATCTCTTTATCTTTATTTCTTTATTTTCATACAGATTTTGCTTGATTACCTTGCATCAATCCCTGCACTGACGTTGACTCCAAGGTTGTGTGGCTTCGGCAGTGTCGCTACAAAGTGTAACGTCGACGCGCTGAACAGTCTTATGACTCCTAAATCACACGCAACAAAGACAAACTCCTCATCTGCAGCTAACGAATGTGCGCTGGTTGTCTATGTTGGAAATATTCAAACAATCAGAAGGGAAAGCTTGTAAAATTGATTACTTAATAAATCACATACTAATATTGACATGGTCAACACAAAATTAGTGGGAGAATCCTTTCTAGATAATGCTTCTTCCAAAAATTAGAAATTATGTCATCCAATTTGAACTTGTTTGTGCATCCATGTCATTATTACACTGTTTGTCAAGCAGGCCACGTATGAGACTAAAAATAAACTTTCTTTTTTATTTATAGAGATCATTCAGTTTTTCTGCAAGTCTTCAAAGTTCTTAGAGGTCTACATCCTTTCCTAGAGGTCTTTATAGACAGGTTTGACATAAAACTTACCTTCAAATCTTCATTTCCACCCACTTGTCAAGCAGCTGATTGCTATCGATTTCTCACAGGAATCCTGACTCGGTGATGGCATACACCTTGCCTTGGATCTCCCTTTCAAATGGTCTTTATATACAAGTTTACATCTCTTGGTGGTCTTTATAGACAGGTTCAACTTCAGCGCTTACCCTTAATTCCACCCACTTATCCAGAAGCCAATTGCTGTTGATTTCACAGAGGAATCCCTACTTTGAGATAGCATACACCTTGCCTTGATTCTTTCTTTCAAATGGTCTTTAAAGACAGGTGATGCCTAGGGTGGTCTTCATAGACAGGTTAAACAGAAAACTTACCCTCAAATCTACTTTCAAATGGTCTTTATAGACAGGTTTTTTAACAGTGACACTAACCCGTAAGTCCACCCATTTATCCAGCAGCCGATTGCTGTTGATTTCACAGAGGAATCCTGACTTGGTGACGGCATACACCTTGCCTTGGTTCTCCCCTTTCCCACACGCTACGCTGCAGAAGAAGTTATTCTTCTGCTCTCCCAGGATGCCAGATCTTCCTGGCAGGGCTAAGATTTGTCTTGTCTGTGGGGAATAATGAGACAAAGAGAACAAAAGAATCAAAGTTAATTTTAACTTGATTGGGAGTTCATGAAAGAGGGAAGTATACAAAGGATAAAAGAACATGTATGTCTACTTCACTTCCATGTTTTAATTAGCCTAATTATCATAATCATTTTAGCATCATTGTTGAGCTAATTGTTGGGTAAAAATGGTTAAAATCCTTAAAGGGCACCACCACCCAAAAATAATATTCTTATTATTATTGCCTACAAACGTACACGTGAATAGCATTGGAACCTGTATGGAACCAGGAAATAGTAGTGGTTCCGTAAGTGGTGGAAATTAATTGCTTTGTTTATGAATTACACAACCCTTTGCAAAATGTTGAGTATCTATTTGATATCACAAAACGGTACCAAAACATATAATAATGTGTTGTTCTTTGCCTGGTGGTCCCCTTTAAATCATGGTGAGATAAACAAAAAGACTTAATTTTTCCAATATACAAACAGATAAGCTGTTTGAGCATAATAATTGTTAATAAATATAGAAACGGCAACAACAAAAATTATTTTATCATCCTTGATTTAGAAATTAATTTGTAATAAGCAGCTCATACATAAAACAATAGTAAGAGTATTGTGTACCATAAAGTGGACATTCTAACCCAGGGTAAAAAATAGGGCCATGATAACTCAGCCTTTTTATTACATCATGTCTTCTTTGCTTACCCTGCTCTTGCCCATCAAGTAGTAGAACTTGACGCATCTGTTGCCCACGGCAACGAAGAAGCTCCCATCTTCTGAGAACGCCAGGCCTGTCACCTGGAGGGGTGAAAAAAATGAAAGAAAAGGGAACAGATTTTAGTCATTTTGTAATATAAAAGAACGAAGGGATGATCTAACCATAAATGAGTTAAGACCGCTCAAGGGAGACATACATAATGTGGTCATTATATAAAGTGGTTGGTCTTTAGACATGTGGGGGCTAGGACAGGTTTCACTGTAAATGTTATACAAATTCATATTGTGCCATTTACTCGCATAATATTCCAGTGCCACAGTCAGAAAAATACACCTAGATTGTTAGACAATGGAGAAAAGGGAGCCAGGAAAATCATCAGCGATTTCAGCAGATTAGGGCTAGTGATACGATATATCCTGTTTCCTCAGAAAGAGGGGAGAAATTTACAAAGAATGCTCATGAATATAAATCTACAGACAGTGAGCATTATGTCTAGAAATGTCACTGATAATGACGGTGATACAGAGGAGTAAGATTCAAGAGAAGGTATCAGTGATGTTATCAGAGTAGGGGGTTGGTGATATGACATTATTAAGCTTCCTCAGACCACCTGGAGGGGGAAGAAAATTGAGACAAAGGAACATGTATCAACAATAAATAATACTACAACCACGCACATTATGTCACTAATCTAGAAATTCTATTTCAAGATTCATAGAGTGGTACATGACAGAGAGAGAGAGAGAGAGATAGAGGCATGGGAGAAAGATATCAGCAATTTTCATCAGTTTAAGGTTGTAGCTTCCTTGCATTACTCGGAGGTGCGAATACAAAGGGAGAATTTAACAAAGTTCTCTAGATAATACTACAACCATTCATATTGTCCAAAAGTTCTATTTCAAGATGCATTCCTGAAGTGTACAAAAAGGAGAGACATACTGTATAGGAGTTAGAGATAGATATCAGTGATCTTTATCAGATTAAGGCCTGGCGATATGACATCATCAAGTTTCCTCTGGCTAGTAGAAGAATGGATCAGAATACCTACAGGGAATAGTCCTGGTTTTGTTCGGAATTTCCCTTGGACACGAGTCAAATATAGAAAGGCCTACGGAGAAAAAGTTTGAGTTTAGATTTTACAAAGGTAGCTCTAGCCAGAATGCTAGATATTGATAATGCTTCAGTGGTTAACTTATTCAGAATTCAGAATTACGAAATATAGGTGCTTTTTCATTAGTTGTTTTACCATTGGCATAGATCTGCAGTAATTTCCTTTGTTGGGGGAGGGAGTTGAATGAACAGAGCATTTACCCCTGAGCATATATAAGAAACCATTAACAGATCTATGCCAGTGGTTACATATATATTTGCAAATTTAATTTCAAAATGTAATGTACATCATTTGCACATTAATTCTGTGTTATTCTCTGGCAGAGATAAACCTCCTCTATACCTACCCCCTAAATTCTTAAACCCTTCATATAATTTTTCAGTAACTTCAATAGTTTCAACTAGAGCCTCTCAAGGCATGGTATATTTGTATATTATTAATAATTTCTTACAATCAGAATCTTTTCACATGAGCTCATTTCTAAAAGGAAAAATGCCCTTCTTTAAAAACTATAAAAAAACATATCAGAGACAAAAAGTTCTTAAAACATTACGGCATGACTTCCTAATGCTTGTAAGAGCGCATCACATGCTTTTCTGTCATATGTGTGTGTATTAATTTGGCTGCAAGAACACAAGGTGGGCACATATGGCTGATCGTCCCCAAGAGGACACAACTGTTGTGGTCCAGACTTCATGTGCTAAATAGAATGTCACATTAAAGCGATCAATTACATTTTATAATTTTTCCCAAAAGTGATATTTGAGACTTCAATCGTATACAAATAATAGAACTTTAGATTCTTCTGGATGATGTGTGATAGTTTTATAGAAAGAGCACAATTTTTTCTTAAATAGTGAAATATTGGAAATTGATGTAAGATTTGATCACCTACTAGTACTGCCTATTGATTTTAACTACAAGAACAATTTTCATTCAATCATAAGTATCTCCACAATAAGGAAAACACAATGGAATCAAACAAGTGTCATCATCGTGTTGCCATGAGCAAAACAACATTAAAGTATAAAACAAAATTTTAAAACGTTATAATGCTGATTGTGGAATCCTGCACACACTCTACACACAAAGCATTCAGAGATACAAATATTGCTCGTATATATAAAATAAAGAGTAATAATAATAATAATAATATACTTGATTTATATAGCGCCTAATATGATTGATAATCATCTCTAAGCGCTTTACAAATTAGGATTAGGATTAGGTTTACGTTTAGGTTTAGGGTTAATGTTATGGTAAAAACCTGTGTTGATTGATGATTACAAATAATGGAGCATTTTTCATTGGAACAAAATTTGTAATGGAACACTTAATTCACATGTTTGATTTAATACCGAGTTACAAATGTTATTTATACTTTAAACTTGAAATATAAATGTATGAGCAAGTAAAGCAAACGGAATGATTCAGTCATAACACACATGATGGAGGAAAGGTAACACATCAACTTTTCCCCCTTAATTGTCTAGATGTTACTCTATGAATGTTACTCTAAAAATAAACACAACATAAATCAGCAGCCTGGGTCCCTAATCATCAGGAAATGTATAGTTTCTACCGCATAAAACTAAGAAATAAGTTAGATCCCTAACAAAAACTTGTTACCAGTATGTAATTGTGTGTGGTTTTGCAAATGCATGTGACTTCAATTAGCTAACAAAAATGGCAATATTTCATAGAATTAAATCAACCTTGATAGTTGTTGTCCATTAAAAAAGACAAACTTAAGATGAATGATACATGATATTTAAGTCCTAGAGAAATATACTCTGATTTTGATACCTTTTACTTCCATTCATCAGCGTATTACGAACAATTTATAGAAAAGTTATAAACGTATCATTGTGTGTCTTGCATATTATTTTCTTGGGTATAGAAGCATGTGAGTCTGTGAACAATTCTTTTAGAATCTAGCTCCTTAGGAGTGGATCGTGACATCCCCCTTTAATTCTGAAACTTGTTTTTGTCTGACTCTGAACATTGCTGGACTTGGGATGTCCTAATGAGAATAGGAAGCGCTTAATTCAACATTCCCACGGGCGAACAGTCCGCTATTTCCCAGAATATCTTACTAGTGTGACAGTGAGGTAATCGATGGAACTATTATTGCCAGGGGTACAAGAGCTATCTATTGAGACACATTAGCCAGGGTACAAGAGCTATCTATTGAGACACATTAACCATCTTCACACCAGCTGATGCTAAACTCAGCCAACTCAAGTTGAAGGGGGAAGTAGATATATTCCATTTGAAAAAGGGGGGGCTCAGGGCTAATTAGCAGTGCAATGCAAAAATGAGCCCCACCCCCCCCCCCCTGTAAATTTGCATAGAGTTCAATGCAAAACAAATTTTAGAGTGCTGTTTTCATGCAGGCAAGCTTGAAAAGTAGACCCCCAAAAAGTAATTTAAATTGTTTCCCTGATAATTCAAACATATCAATACTCTCTATCCTATGGTGGATTGAAACAGAACAGAATCCATCAAGAAGGCACATAACTCTAAAGATTGATTACCAACTGTTATGTTGTACTTTTTTCATTTATAAGGCACATAGATACAGACTTGTATAGGGTATGAGCAAATTAGAATTAAACAGATCCCTACATAGCCAGGGGCGACATCCCGGTGAAGTGAGGAACGCACCAAATTAGGGGAAGAGCATGCAATGATAGGTTATTGGGACTTGATCACTATCATCTTATCAGGGGAGAACCATGATCTACAATTAATGCGCTTACTGCGCGTGCATTGCATTTTATAATGCACATCTACACCGTACTAGAGCTGTGTCTAGCTGATGTACTTTAATACACAAAAAGTATATGAGTGGTAACCAAGATTCCCCGAAGAAGCCTTATGTACTAAAAGTTTGGAAACTATGTTTTCACACAGTGGTTAAAAAAAAAATTGCTCTATTATGAGTAGTAAGTATATGTATATCATTAAAATAAAATTTCAGGAAACAACCTTATCAAAATATGTTTTAGACTTCAGGAAATGTCTGTTCATGCAGACACTACCAAAAGGGAAACACATAACTTACATAATGAGAACAAATTATTTTTCACCAACTTCTTTTAACACTTTAATATCAATTTTAATGGCACAATCAAAACTTTTAAAATGCCCTTATCATATCATGTACACTAAAAAATACTGAGAGAAGTGTGCCCAGCTCTAGATATACATATCAGAAAGGAAATAACAAACCTTTGCATTTGTGATAAGAAAAGTGCACTGCAGAGGTCACAACCCGAGGAAATTTGAAAAGCAGGTAATAAATTGATAATAAATATGAACAGCGATAAACGATAAATAAGTCAGGTGTATTTGCATTGGTTGACTAGTTAGGAGCCGATTGTTTGGCCTCAACTCTTTGCAATACAATTGCAGTATGTCCTTGTGAAATTGCTGGCTATTTTTCTTTCTCTATCAGGAGTGACATTGTGAACTGGTGACAAATGCCATTTCCTGCTGATTTCCACCATAATACAAGGGAAAATAAACAACACTATTTTGCCAAGACAGCCACTCCTTGCCCGTTATTACTGCCTGTACCAAAAGTTCAACACCATTATAACGAAAGCAGCTAATAAATTAACTTTAAGCTATATGGAACAGTTTTTTAAAAGGGCACTATTTGGACAATAAACAAATAAATTTGTTAGGCAGGTACATATTGATTCTCTGTTGAATATAATTGCCATAATCCTGGCTCCAAAGAAATATTCTGGAATTTATCAAATATTTTCGTTGCTGTTAGATGTTTAGAAAGTGATCGCAAATCCACTATTCACTGCTACTTTCCACCCTTTTCTGTCTTACTCCTGATCCACAATTACGACACACCCCCTATCCCCACCTACGGCCGTTGTAGACAGCATACATCACTTACAGATGTGCATGCGGTTATCTCTCGAAACAGACGGCAATTGTGTATAGTATAGCTGATAAGACTGTCATATAAGTTTCCAAAGCATACCGATAATCATATGATAAAAGTTTCATATCTAGTTCTAACACAAACCACAATAATATTGTAAGATCATATCAGTTTCCAAAACTTGAATTGCAAATATAAGAATATTGTTCCCCCGGGAATCTAAGATTCTGAAAGTTTGGGGTTCCCTGAAAGTAGGATTACCTACAGAACATGTGTTTTCATCGACAGTCATAAGAACATGTTTTGATATGTCACAATGCAATGCCTGGTCAAGTGAAGTGGAAAGTGCGTAAGCTGGATTGGCAATAGTATCAATGATGAATCACTGCATCTGGATGATGATTTACAAACAAAAATGGTTTAACCATTTAACAGTAATTTATGTTCTTTAGGCTTTAAAGGGATAGTACAGTTTGGGTCAGAATTTTAGTAATAAATCTTGTAAGTTAGCATTAAATGCCAGTTATGATTATGATTTTATTACCTCACACAAACAAAATTCTCGAAGCGCCCTCTAAACAAAAACTGATCTATCCCTTTTAAGGACATAAATTACCTGAATGATCTCATAACTTCACAAAAAAATGATTTCTCGAAGCGCCTTCTAAACCAAAACTGAACTATCCCTTTAAATGTCAACTAACAATGTGCGCCTGATGAGAATTTGGGCAATTATAGTGCAGTATCACAGTGCAGATATGCGCATCAAATCTTAAATGTATTTGTCTTATAAATGAAACAATGAATTAATATGAAGAAAAAGGTCAAACTGGGTCTACTCACAAGTTTCAAATTAGGCAACATGAACGTATGTCTTTGGGGTCTCAGGTAATTAGAGGAAGGCATTGAAATCAAGTTTGGTATCGCTCCGAGAACATTTAATTCCTAATAGCTCTTAAATTTCCTCATTCAAGTGCCACTAGATATTAGTTGTAATTGGCTCCATGATTGCAAAACTGCTAAGATCGGGAAGCTCATCTACTTGCGAAATCCTGTGCTAGCTCCAAAATAAAAGTAACTTACTCAAAAATAAAAGGAGCTTACTCCAAAATAACCAGAAGTACTTTTGATATCTGACTCAAGGGGGCAATACAATTTGTCTTCAGGAATTATTAGTTTCATTTTCACGGGTGCAACAAATTGATTCGGGTGAGTGATCTGCTCATGTAAACTGCATTTCTTGAAGTTTTCTGCGTCCCAAAGGTATTAAAAAACAACCTTTACACTCTTCGATACTCCTAAAACTTCTATTCAGAATTGTTTTCTTCAGAAAGCGAGAGCTTCACTCCTAATCTTATTCTGATACAAGTTTCTACCACAAAAATGAACCAAAGTGCTACCTTACTAAGTAAAAGTTGCCTTGCCATTCTAATCAATACCTTTTTCCAGACACATGTTTCATGATACGTTTATCTTTGCATGCTAGATTCCTGCAGTCATTGTCAAGGGAAGAAACTTTAAATGTTCAGCCAATTGGCGCGATACCAAAGTCACGTTCGTAAGATGTTCCTCCGAGGTTTTCTGATTAGGGCAAAGGAAGAGATCAAACTCTCTAGTGGCCAGGTGAAAATTATCACGCTGCGGAAAAAAGGGAATGCCCTAGTTTCTCCTTGTATCACTAAGGCTGACAAAGCACATCCTGAGCTCAGGAATAACTGGGAAAATGTACAGATTTCACACAAAAAACAAAACATTTGTGCATGGCTACTTAGTTTGCCTATGAAACATAAGCTAAACTTTTACGCCCAAAAGGAGACTTTTGGGAATTAAAACTTTATTTATTTCTGTTGAAACAATAACTTTCTAAAGAGAAACTCTAAACCAAGGAGTTACTATCTAAACTCCTTGTCTAAAGTGATCATGTTTTGTGTTTCCTTAGGTGCACCCAAAGAGTTGTTGCGTACAAGTGCCTTGAAGCACCTAGACAACCTGCATGCTAGCATATCATATGCCAGGATTATAGTTGGAGATTGCATCAATCACCTTGCCATGGCTCCCCTTATATGAAAACTGGTTAAGAAGCAAAATCTCCACGCTGCAAGTTTTCAAGGGCTGAACAAAACATTTAGAGTTTTAAAGAGTTATATCTTCCATTATGCTATTAGGGAAAAGGTTTTATTTTTTATTTTTAACACCAGTAATCATTCGATTTTGAGGTGAAAAGAAAAAGAAACTTAAACAATTGTACACGAGATACATAAATATTCTTTAGCTCACTGGAGGTTTAAAACAAAACAATTGCCTCAGATATCTCCATTACCACCACTGTCAAGTTGAGGTGTTTTTTCTGCTTCACTTTCTTGGAATTGGTTAAAATGTATGTCACAGAATCAATAGCATCCACCCACAAATAAAGAAAAAACATGCGATACACCCTTAGATCATGAATTTCATCATATTATAAACATTTAGCAAAGTTTTAATGACCCAACATTTTCAAATCCAACAGCACTGATAAAACAGCAGCAGAGATTGCTAATTAATTGCTATAATGCAAGTAGTTCTCTGAGCTAAATGATGATACTTGAAAACATAAACAAAAGAAAACTGTCTAACAGCCATGAACTAAGGCTACTCTAGTATCACGTCTGCATTGGGACCTTGCTGAATATCGATCTTGAAACCAACAAACAGGTACATATCAAATGTGCCCCTCCGGAAGCCACATGTAAGCAAGGATGAAAGGCAAGGATGCCTCGCCAAGGAGGTTTCTTACTGATTGAGGGGGGGGGGGGGCCAAGCAAAATTGTTGGAGCAGGTGCATATCATGTTTCTTTCTTTATTTTGTAAAGGATTTTACCTGTATGTTTTTATTGTGTTTTTTAAAAATCAATCTATTGGGGGGCACATATCCCACAAGCCTCAGGGCACTATGCCACTGCCTCCTTTGTCTCGCAAACAATGGAGAAGAAGGGATGGGAAAGGTCACTAAAAGAACAATGAAGAGAGAGTTGGAAGCAAAAGTATTGTGAAAGTAAAACAGAAATGTTGTTATTTACCTGTTTAGTTCAAATGAAAGGAACAACATGAAAAGAGAGGCTGGGAGCTGGATGGGGAGTGAGGGAGGGGGGGGGGGGGGGCAGTGAAGGATGGGAAGGGAAGAAAGATAAGGATGTCCTGAAAACAATGTGTAAGATGGCACAGAAGAAGTTCAAGGAAAGAATTATGCAGAAAGAGATAGAACAAGCAATGTGAAAAGCAAAACACTAAAAACAGACACATTGCCATTTACATGTTTATTTGAGATGAAAGGAACAAAAAAGAATGTAACTTTAAACAATGTTTTCAAAAGAAATGTATTTTATTGAATTACAGAATGAATGAAAACAAAGGTACTTGAGAGAGAGTGAAAGGGGGAAAGAAGAGATAGAAAGGCCGAGGGATCGATGGGAATGGGAAAGGAGAACAGGTTTGACAGGGATGGGGACAGACAGAATAAGGAGTGGGGGGGGGGGGGGGGGGGAGATGGAGATGGCTAAAAATACAAGAAGACGATTTCATCCCTGAGATTTCAAAATGAGCCCTCCAATAAAAAATGATAAAAGTGCCCCTGTTGATTTGTATGGGAATCACTGCAAAACAAATTTTAGAGTGTTATTTTCATGCTGGAGAGCTTGAAAAGTAGGCCCCTGAAAAAACAATTAAATTCTATTCCCCGACTTAAGGTAAACAAAATATTCATAAAAATGTCAATTAGCCTGGTACTGAGAATAATGTTACAGCAAAAACAGAAACATAAAACCGTTGGATCTATTGTGAAGGAGGATGAATGGTATGAGAACGGTGCTGATAAAGGCTAGGGTTACCATTACCTGTTAGATGTAATACAAGTTTAACACATTGAAGACTAATGTTTTTAGTATAACACACAATTGCCATAGAACCCAGCTCAATATATTTTAGACACCACCTTCAACTGATTAAAATTGCAGTACATGCCTACAGGAGGCAGGTTTACTGGACACACAAAAAAGGGAAATTTGCATAAAATGGGTGGGAGGTTCTAGGGTTAGGGGGCATGTAGGCAATGTTATTTCTGCAACAAAAGGAAATGTCATAAAATACATGTAGGTGCATATTGTAGTAAACCCATTGGGAGCATGTTTATTGTATGTTTGTGTTTGACTAGTTTGTTCACAAGCGTGGGCAGTTGTGGGTATCAAATCACTAAGAGTTTGTCTGCGACACGTATATGATTATTCTTTCAAATGTCTATGAAAAGTACAGAGCTATAAAATGGTAGCACCAACAAAAAAACAATTTGGTTGGTGAATTTCAATTTCAATATGTACCCTTATAATTTCTAGGCATTTTTATGATAAATGACTTTTACATGGAATGCATGCTGAGGGTTAAAATTTAATTTTTTACTAAATTCAAAATATATACTAGTTTGTACAAGTTTACAAAAATAATTCAAAGATTTATTTTGAAACATCATCTGTGACCTTACACCACAAAACGGCCGTTATGTCGCGGATATAGTTTCTTTGTTATTAGCTGAAATAGTCAAATTTGGTTAAAAATATGAGATTCAGGATTTTTGTATTTCCTGAATGAAGGTATCTTAATCTACTTTCTATGAAATTTTGATCATCAGAAAACATGTTTAAGTATGTTTTTTCATCAAATAAAAATTATCAGATAACAGCGCTTGAATGGACGCCGATCTTTGAAGTGGCCCGTTTCTCCCTTGTTTTAAAACTGCTTCAGCCATTTTCTACATCTTTGGCGATCATTTTTAGAGGGTTTGCCTTGTCTGATTATGACAAATCATATACCATTTTAAAGGTAATGATTTCTACTGTAAGGTCATGCGAAAATCAGCATTATCCTTTTTCCCGACTTATTGGTCGTTTTGTGGTGTAAGGTCACATCTATTTTTTCTCATTGATCAATTATAGTTGTTTCAATAACATTAATGTTCAGCACGTTGAGCCCCTAAAATATTTTTCCTTCCCAATTTTGACATTTGAAGGCTATTACAAATAATTGTAATGTTATGAAAAATTAAGTCAAACATATAAATAATTCAAACATATAAATAAACTGACAAGAAATATATTGTGATTAAAAATGAGCAAAGAAAATGGGATTCCAACGGAATTCGAACCCGAGACCTCCGGATTGCTAGACCGGTGCTCTTACCGACTGAGCTATAGAAAACCCTATGACGGCATTCGTCCCATAGAAACCCCTTAATTTTTATTGCTCGTGAGGTCAGAAGCTATTATAAACCTGACATAAACCCGAAGGATAGAAATCAACTTGGGGATATATGCGAGGGATCACCGAAGTGATGCAGCTTTTAAAAATAATTAATTCAAACATATAAATAAACTGACCAGAAATATTGTGATTAAAAATGAGCAAAGAAAATGGGATTCCAACGGGATTGGAACCAGAGACCTCCGGATTGCTAGACCGGTGCTCTTATGAAAATTTGACACATTGTTCAATTTAATTGTTTAGATATATATATTAAACTAGACTTGTTATAAGTTAGGAGGATTCCAAAGCTAACACACAACCAGACAACTGACTGATTAATGCTAGTCTACATGTCTGCTGACATTTCCTGTCCAATAGGTGCAGATTGATAAAACCCCACTGGTATCACAAAGGACTTTGCACCTCACACAAATAAACGGTTTATTAAACAAAGAAATGGAAATCAATTAGGTTACAAAGTTGTATGACAGTTGACAGTTGCAAGTCGCAACCAACATCTCCAAAGATGTAACTCTTTTAAGTTAAAGTAAATCCTTTGAAAATTTAAGAGATAGTACATTACTTTTCCACATCATTTTGAACTTTACACATGTTTTTGTTTACAAATTTCAATGTTCTGATACTTACACAAATATTTTAACATCACAACTGCACATTAATTATATTACATTTTAATTATTAATTGATTTATTTATATTCCATACATGGGATGAATTGCCCTCTGTTTTTTTTTTACATTTGGCTGCTTTTAAGAATGGTTCAAAATTATCAACTTCATAACTGTTCCCCAAAATACTTGACTCAGCGACGTATACATGTTGTAACAAAACATACCAAAAACAAACAGATTTTAAGTGTTCTGAGTTAAGAGTGATGATTACAGTCATCAAATTAGATATTTTGTAGAATTTCAACTAGTAATGTAAGTATGAAAGAGACAGGGAATTAGAAACCCCATAGAATGTTAGAATAGGACATTCAATAATGAGCACCAGATATCCCGCCTAGTACGTGGGCATGAATGTTCATACTCTAGGGATATATACTTTTCCTCTTCTCTAATTTCAGTTTCTCCAGGTAAGAGGGCAAATGGTTTAACTAAGATTGTCACACTTCAAGTGCTATCAAAAAGCTTTGATTTTCTTTCAAAACTGCAATGTTACAAGCTACTATGAATCCAAAACCTTTTGCCTTAATACTATACAGTAACTACTTTTAGAAATCGAGCCTAATACTTTGCAAAAGGAATACATATTTCCTTTCTAAAAGTGCATGCTTATCATTTCAATGTTACCCGGGAATCACACCAACTTTAAATCTCAAATATAATCTTGAAGGTGAGCCAAAGTATGTTTGATATTTACTTCTCACAGGTAAAAATAATAAAATATACCATTCAGAAGATGCAGGAACAATAAAACTTGTGTAATACTTTTACCCAATCCATTCACTTGATCGCATAAGATTTAAAAAGATGTTTTTGTAAAGCAAATGACTGAACTCAAGCAAAAGTATATATCATATTCATTCTTGATACTAATATATGACCTGTAGATACAGTAATTGGAAACAGCAGACTCAGGACTCAGATAATTTTTATTTTTATTTTAAATCTTTTGAGGATGTGTGAGTGGTAAGCAGACATTTATCTTCTTTTCTGTTTCACTCCATATCCAAGAAACCTAACATCTTGAGCTGCATCCTTAATCTGTCCCTTGTACATTAAACAGGCTCAAAGGCAAATGATCTAATATGTCATGTCCTGCTGAAGTAATCAACTTTATCTGCATTTCAAAGAAATTCACTGATGATAAAAGGATTTTCAATTCCATGGATCAAGGAAAAGATGATGACAGCAAAGTCAGTTGTTCGGTACTACTTTTTAACCCGTTCAAGACTAGTCTTGAACTGTAAAATGGGCTGAAGTAATCATCTTTATGATCAGCATTTCATAGAAATTCACTCAACGATAAAAGGATTTGCTATACCATGGATTGGGGAAAAGATGACAACAGTAAATTCAGTTGTTTGGTACTACTTTTAAACCTGTTCACTTAGATAGTTAGTCTTCCATAAGATGGACTGTAAAGCAATCATCTTTATCTGTATTTCATAGAAATTCACTTGATGATAAAACGATTTTCAGTCCCATTGATTTGAAAAGGCAAAATGACAATGAGTAAAGTCAGATTTTGGGGAACAACTTTTGACCCATTCCAAACTGGTCCCCCGAAAAGAGTGCATGTAAAAAAAAAAAATCAAAGAGTCTTGAAATGCTTAATGCCAAATATCACTTGCCTGACCAGGCAACCAAATATGACAGACTTTAAAAAAAAAAAATTTTAGGCCATTTAATTATATTTGTAAGCACCAAAATCAGAATCATGTCTTATGTTTAGTTGCCCTACCACAGCAACAAGGCGACTGCAAAAAAGTCTTAATTTTCTATCCGTGCTGTTAGGGTTAATGGAATATTCAAGATGCTTGCCATTAAAGTAACTTAGTCTTGGTCAAGGCTGACTGATAAACAGGTCAATCCAATCATATCTAAGTGATGGTGACAATGATCCTATAATCGGCCACCAAGAAAAGAGAAGTGAAGTTCTAGCTGTGCTTTTGGAATGGTCAAGATTGTTTTTGTTTAGCATTAGGGTTAATGGAATGGTCAAGATGCATGCCATGAGAGCAGCTTAGCCTTAGTCAAGGCTGACTGATAAACAGGTCAGTAAAATCACATCTAAGTGATGGTGACATTGATCATATAATCCACACAAGTGATATACTTGCGATGATGGGCATTCCAGAGCTTGTAGCCCCTTGTAAACAAGGACCCTCCAAGTTGTAAACAACTGAAATCTGTCTACCACACACACAGATATGTCATTATTAATGAATATGAATCAAAAGATAATAACGGGTATTAACCCATTCAAGACTATTTGATTTGGTATAATGCATTCTTTATAGACCCTAGCCCATATATTTTAAGAACTGGTCCTGAATGGATTAATGCACCTGCACGTTGTATAGAAGTTCTTTAACCCATTCAGGACTGGTCCCAACAATATGCGAGCTAGGGTATATGGAATATATATGGAGAATGTTATGTACACATCAATCAGTCCTGGATGGGTCAAAGGCAAATTCAGGCTTTTGTATTCCTCAATATTATTTGTTTTGTTTTGCATGATATCCTCCCAAATTGAAGGCAAGCATTTTCATTGTATATTTACTTCACAAACAATTTAAAGAAATTTTATTACTGAAATTTATTGTTGATACTTTGTAGCAAACAGAAGGCATATATGCAAAACTAATGTTTGATGTTTTTAGCCAGTTCCGTGAAATACTTTGTAACAGACAACACGCCTAACGCACAAATACAAAGGAAAATATAGAATAGGGCAAAGCTTTTTTTCATAATCAGTTGTAAAAACAAAATTAATTAAAGGCATTTACATGATTTATTGTGATTTCTATTCTCTTTGCGGCTTTTCATGAAAATACAAATGAGCTCAATGGCTGTCAGCACAGAAGTTGATCATGTCTGTTTATTTTAATTGTTTGATGGCTTGTTAGTTGTTTTTTGTTTATTTGTTTGTTGTTTCTTACCTTTGTGGCGATCTTTCCTGACGAATGCTTAGTGTTATTTTTCCAGTCCCACACATTGACAACCATGTCGTGTTGACCGTTTTGCTTCTTTTTAAGTAAAAACACAGGCTTAATTTCATGAAAATTGTAGGTCTACAAATTGACAGAATGCACAGCTGAAAAAGGGTTTCATTTTCTGGCTTCTAAATTTACAAGCAAAAGAAAAACAACTTTTATTAAAAGCGACCTCTTGGACTTTCAGTTCATTGAGCCATGTCTAATGTTGTTTAGGCAGAAGTTATTGGGCTATTATGCTTTAGTGCATGTACAATATATTATGTAGAATGTACGAGTTTGAATGCAACATTTGGTTCTTCCATAATTTACAGTTCAGGAACTATCAATGCCTGAAGCAATATTTTCTTTGTAGAATCATACAAAAACAATCATAAGTATTAAAGTAATTTCACATCAAAGATTAAGTACTTGAACTGTTGCTTTCAGGCTCCACTTACATTACTTAATTTTGTGAAACATGTTGATGTTTTTACTTTTTAGCCAGTTCTGTGAAATATTTTGTAACAGACAACACGCCTAACACACAAATACAAAGGACAATCTAGAATAGGGCAAGCTTTTTCCATAATCAGTTTGATCATGTACCCAAAATAGAAAAATAAATAAAATTTAAAAGCATGTACATGATATATTGTGATTTCTATTCTCTTTGCTTTTCATGAAAATACGAATGAGTTTACTGGCTGTCAGCACAGAAGTTGTCCATGTCTGTTTTGTTGTTTGTTTGTTTTATTGTTTGATTGCTTGTTAGTTGTTTTTTGATAATTTGTTTGTCGTTTCTTACCTTTGTGGCAATCTTTCCTGATGAGTGCTTGGTGTTATTTTTCCAGTCCCACACATTGACAACCATGTCATGTTGCTCTCCGACAGAGACCATATACTGCATGTTCGGTGAAAATGCCTAAAAATAGTATGAAAAGAAGATTAAGAACTTGAATAATACTATGATGCTTATTTTACAGTTCAAAATATTTATTAAAAAATTAAATGCTTGAGAATAGTATAGAGAGAACAAATACTAATATGAGATGAATAATAAAATAATTCGCTTATTTTACAGTACAAAACATAACATTTAGGGTATTACAAATCATCTATTTTAGGAAGTAACAGAGGAGTAAAAAAACAAAGTGCACAGCTCAATTGTGAATAATATTATTGCATTCATGTATGTCTCTACGATCACGTAGACTACTTTTTATTTATAAAGTCTAGCTGCTAATAATAATTGACCCGACTTAAAGGGATATTTTGAATTAAATCTCCAAAAACGCAGACAAGTAAAGACCTTTAAGCTTCTGGGTTAAGAGTCTAATCCTGTTAGGCTCAAAGGATGTGTACATTATAATGAAGTGCTTCTCCTATATTAAACCATAAACCTACCACTAAACACAGTGACGATCGGGCATATCACTCTAGAAAATTACATTTCCAAACAGTGCAATATTTCAACATATGCAAGACTGTGGCTACATTACTATTCATGTGGGCATCTTGTTTGAGATGTGGCCCTAAATTTCAAGAGACTGAGCATGCATAGAAATGAAAAGGGTACAATAACAATATTTTATTGAGCACCCATGGAAAAACAGCGCTCATCATTTCTAAACGTGGATCCCCACTTGGATAAATAAACATTTTTTTTTTTCTTTATCATGTTCTGCACTTGCTAATGTAGCCTGCAATCATGCATGTTTTATTCATATTCTTTTTTTCCAATGGCCCATTCAGGCAAGTAAAGTTAACTATTTTCTAATTTCACTTGCCCAAACAGAATATGTGCTCACCACCCCCCCCCCCCCCCCCCCCTCCCCCAGATAATGTCAACAAATTATCAAAGAAGAATAAGGAATTATGTGGGTTTTTTTCTCTCAAATTTTAACAGAAATTTTAGTTGCCCAATTGGGAAACCAAACTATACAATTTTTTTAACTTGCACTCGCCCTGTGCAATCGGGCAAGTGCCAGTGTAGAGCCTTGACTTACCACACATGATATTCCAAATTTGTGTCCATGGAATTCAGCCACCTGAGTCTTCTCCTGTACATCCCATATCCTGACGGCTGGATTGTGACCACACTGGGAGAAGCAAAGATAGAAAATACAAATAAACAATTAAAATATCTCCCAACAAATTCTCTATTTGAATACAACATCAATTTATTAAAAAAATAAAAGAACCCTTTAGATGATGTGCATATTATTTGCAAAAATAAGTACTCCATTTTAACAACATGCACACTTCTTCTTTTAAAAATATTTTTAAACATTTAAACTATTTGATTTTTCAACAGATTCATGATTGAAAATACAAAGCAAATATGAATGATTAAAACATCATGATGTTTTTTTCCCCCCTAAAACATCATGATAATATGTATTTAAGAGGTCAAGAGTGTATATTAAGATCTAATTAGAGATTGTGGCCTTTTTAACAGATAATTTGAACATCACTCATAGTGGTCATACATACAAATGCATGATTATTCCCACAAATAATGCACATGTACATGCACTCATCAAACACACATTCAAGGTAATGCAATTCTACAACTCATTATGATTGCCATTCGTGCATCACACTTTGAAAAATAAAATCCACAAATTGTATCGATCACAATTACAGAAACCACCCATCCACAAAAGCCAACACGTATGCCATTCACAATCTATTAGGCTTCATTAGTGGCACCCATAGTAACGAAGGGCTTTTAATAAACGGGAACAAGAAAAATGAAATTATCGGGATAACCCCAATCGGCCCTCCCGATTATTTCTCATCGCATTGCATCCAGCATGATGATAACACTGTGAGTCACCATGCATTTAACATCCATGTGAAATGTCACAGCTCGGGTGGAAAAGCTGACACTTGTTTCGGACGGGAGTGCGAAGATGCGAAGATGCGAAGATGCAAATTTTGCAGGCCGAGTCCTAAAAATAGTCTTTGTCATTTGATATGAATAAGTGTGAGGGGCTTGAAGACTAGCATTATTGCTTCATCTTCTACCGTTAACTTATTTTTCTTCCTGTCAACGCAAGAGCATACATGTGTATGTCTGTAAACTTGAATTTAGGTAGACTGTTTTTAGAATTGGAAAGACAGAGGGAAAGTGGGGGTGGGGAAGAGAGGGAGTAGAAAGGAAAGGGATTTCATGACGTTGAGTCAAATTTGTTTTTGTTTTGGGAATTGTTGGTGTTTTTTGTTGCTGATCTTTGAAGTTTTTTTTTAGTATTTTGGAAATGGTATGTCCATCTCTTAAATTCTAATGATGTTGAAGTAGAAGAGAATATTTAAATGATTTTTGTATTAAGTTTTGTTTGTGTTTGTCACTCTTCTTTTCTTTTATTTTCTTGTCTTATTGAAATCTTTAAATAACATGGCTGTAGAGGTCTTCAAATCTATGGATTTGGCAAGAATGATGGGGGAGGGGAAGAGCAATAGGGAGTGAGAGTGGGATTTTACATTTATTTATCAAATTTGTTTCTATTTTTGTCAAGAGTTGTTTTTACCAAGATATTTCAAGAATCAAGATACCAACTTCAATATGTTATGTTGTCTTTTTATTAGGAACATTATTATTTAGAGATGCAGAGCTCTCCAGTACTGATATCACCTAAGAGATGTTGATCTGTGGCGTTGTGCGTCAGTAGGAGGGTGTTTACAAAGGGAGAAGAACCGGGAGAAATGTTAGTGAGTTTCGAAATAAATTGCTAATCAATGTATTTCTTCAGCTTGTTTAAGGTCAGTGAGTCCAAAATTTCAGGCGCTGCTAATTAAATTGAGAGTGTCCCAGTTACTGTTTGAATGTAGGGCAGGTGTAAAATGGATGGTGGGGAAGATTGGTGGGGAAGATTGGAGGGAGGAGAGTAGAGAATGGAATGATGGAGGATGCGTTCATCTAAATTTGCTGGCTACAAACAGCCCCCCCCCCCCAAAAAAAAAAAAAAGAAGAAGAAAAAAAAAGACATGTCTCAGAATGTTCCTCAAGAGAAGATAAATGCAAAGCCATTTTGAGTTTTTAATGCAAAACTACTACAAAAATGTAGATGAATGCTTCCTAGGAGAGATGGCAATGAGAATGTGGAGAGCTTAGAGAGTGGGAGGGAGAGGCAAAGGGGGAGGAAGGGGGAGGGGACAGGGAGGAGGAGAGGGGGGGATGGAGGGGGAGAGAGGGATGTGAACCAAGAAAGAATGGAGAGTACTGGGAGGGAATGGAAATGACGATGGGGATGGGGAGTGAAGGGGATTTGTATGGGTAGGGGACAGAGGGATGTAGATAGAAGCCGGGAGGGGTGCAGAAATTTAATTTAGCAGAAATGATGATGGGGGTGGGGAGAGAAGGGGATTTGCATGGGTAGGGGACAGAGGGATGTGGATAAAAGCCGGGAGGGGTGCAGAAATTTAATTTAGTGACCCACGTGGCATGCAGGTGCAATTCCTATCGCTAATCCTCCTTATATTGCATCTGATTTGGTCTGCGCCTCGGGTGTTATTCACCCATATAAAGTGGACACATTTGCCACTCCATTAGAGACGTACCAATAAATGAAGTAACAAACAATATTACTTTCCTGAAGGGACAATCGTTTCTGGGTACACTGGACTCCAACTGAAGTTGTACTTTAAAAGAAAATGAGATTAATTTGGATGTCCATGGAATTTCTTAATCCTGACAATGGATTATAATTGCATCAATATTTCTTTGATTCTTTCTTTTGTCATTTTGTTTAATAGTGGGAAAACGAATTGAGATTTTGTAATTTCTGAGTATATCTATTTAGCCAATAAAACATGTTGTCTCTTTTTAAAATGGAATAGTTATGGTACAATTAATTTTCATTGTATTTTAATTGACTTTCATTTTTTATAGGCTAATGTGAACTCTGCCCTAGAATTAGAAAATGGGTACATCATTTAATTTGCAATTTTGACATAGCTTTATGCCTATCATATGAAAAATATGATACAGGGATAATAATAGTGAGTGTACTATCCAGAGGAAGTGTTTGACAATAATAAACTGACAGAACTTAGGGCCAATGTATGCCAGATACGCAACAAATCCTACAGGCTACATGATTGCCAATGTGAGATGATTTGACCAAAACAGGCATATGATACACAAGTTTATTTAGTTCTATTTTAGAAGACAAACAAAAACATGAGTAAAGTGAACAGCATTCTGGCATACTGGTTCAAAAATATTGAGCCATCACAGAAAAACACCGTAAAGAAACTTTGCAACCTTTTTCTTTGTTTTGTGATATATAATTCAGTCAAATGTAGGTGTCCTCCTTCACCCATCTTTTCCAACTTTTTTGTTGGAATGATTCTTGATCTTTAAGCACAACCCCACGATACTGTTACTACTACTCGGCACAAGCATACGAGATATAGTCAACAAAGCAGCGCCATGAAACCTTATCCAACAAAAGGACCCGACTTTCTATCGCACGTCCACCATGTGGAAAGATACACATTGATGGAGTACTACAGTGACGTCACGGTTCAAGCCGGAACACATGCACCGCACGTCCGCTCTCAAGACGTCTCAACCGTACAAGATGTTTGGATGGCAAAACTGCCAATCTGGCGTCCGAGAATCTCATACTGGATGTGACAACTTGAGACTTGAGAGCGGATGTGCAGCGCATGCGCACTGGCTTGGAGTTGGACCATGGCGTCATCATATTCCAGTCCACATGGTGGATCACGTAGAGGATGTGCGATTGAAGGGCCACTATAGAAGCGTCTGCATATCATTTTCTTCATGTCATACTGGATGTCTCTTGCCATACAATCTATGTAATTCATAGGCCTTCTTCCTTGCATGATATTGATTCACCGTCATAGCCAACTTGTCTGAGTGCAGTGGTATACCAGTCCACATGGTTGACCACGTGGAGGACGTGCAATCAAAAAGCTTGTATTAGCAAGGAGGTACTTTCTTATACCTCCTTGGTATTAGCATCCTCAGATCACTTTCTGTATGTCATACCAAATGTCTCTGGCAATACAATCCGTGTAATTCATAGGCCTTCTTTCTTGCACGATATTGATTCGCCATCGCAGACATCCTGTCTGAGTGTGATGGTATGAATTTCCATGTTTAACTCATGGATCCTGTGGCTCATGCACGATAAATAATACACCACTCTAAAATGATACTATAATTACAACATGATAGATCTCATAAAGATTGTCACATAAATACATAATACATCAGTTGTGAGTACTACGTTAACATCAACAATTTTGATTTAAAATTCTACTTTCTGCAAATACTGATCACTTAGAATTGCCAGGAATAAGATACCTTCTATGGACTTCAATGAAAAGGGTGGTGAGGATTAAATTTCATTTCATGTATGATAAGCATCACATTCAAGAAAACTCAAACTGAAAACACAGTTCAACAAGTATCTCCAAAATCAAGAAACTTTTTAATGACTGTGGTGGAAAGAGTGGTCCTCAGATTCTCAACATCAATTTTCAATTCATGTTTAAATGAAAATGAGCGAACAAAATAGGGCTTCCCTGGGATCCGAACCAGAGACCTCCAAATTGCTAGACCGGTGCTCTTACCTACTGAGCTAGAAAGCTCCTGTGACGGTTTGTTCACATCACATGAAATGACTCACAATTAAAATGTAAATTAACGCAGATCACCAAGAGTCTCATTAAAATCAAGACATCTTTTGAATAATCACCTGGAGTGTAAAGAATGGTAAGGGGTTTTCTCTGCACTGATGTTTCATGCGCTCCGCAAAACTTGAGTTTAAAATTTAAACAGAGATCATCTAATTTCTTAGGAGACAAGATATCTTCCATCACTTCGGAAAGGGGGGTTGGTGAGGGTCTCTCTGAGTGCTGAGTTTTTATTTCATGTTTGAAATGATGTAAATCAGATGTCATGTTGAAGCAAACTAATGGACACACATCACAATTTGTTCCAAAGTCACATTCAAATTTCGAGTGCCAATCACATAGAATCAATAGCGTGACTCACCTCTCCTGAAACAAGATACCTTCCATCGCCCGAGAAAGAGAGCGCCGTGAGAGTTTTTCTGAAGTGGGCAAAAGAAAAGGAAGCAAGAAAAGAAAAGTAGAAACATTAATTCAATGGGAGTTATTTCATATAGTATTACACCCCAGACTTAGGAAGAAAATGCAAAAAAAAAAAAAATTCATTCATTGGGAGGTATTTTAAAGAAAAGAAAGCAAGACATAGAGACATTCATTCAATGGGAGTTATTTTAAATATATATTACACCCCAGACTTTAGGAAAGAAAAGAGAAACATCAATTCACTGGGAATTATGTTTAAATGTAGTATTAGGCCCCAGCCTTTAAATGTCTCAATTGGGTTTTAATAACTGCTTTAAAAATATTACTGTCATGATCCTCTATCATCAAATGTCAATTGGTCTCAGCAGGTTGCCTGCAATGAGCTCTAATCATGTTGTGATAATAATAATCCATAAACCTACCCCTGTCCAACATGTTCCTTCATATTAGTATGAAAGTTCATCTGTATTTGTATTTCATATGATAACATTTCGAGTTAATATTATTTTGTATTGTGACCAAAAGTTTAAAACGCCAATTCTTATGTTTGTTCATAGTGGAGGTGTGAATCCAATTAGAATCAGATGATATGATTATGTAGTAAATAAACTGTTTTTGTCTGTCCATACGTTAAGTACATTCATTTCAAATTTGTAAACGACTTACAAATGTATAAATGACTGGTTGAATACAAATAGTTAGTCAGGTTTGAAATATATCCCTCCTTGACCTTGATAGCTTTCAATAATTGAATCTGGTTTGGGATGCAAGTATGATGGAAAAATAGGGAACTCATCATCATGATGAAAATGTCAATTTTATTAATAATGTTATAGTTAGGTACAACATGAAATGTTTTTCAAAGGTCTCAAGTTTGGATTACCAGCAAACTTTGGTCACATACATTTGCTCATTTAAATGTAACATGTTGTACAGCTTGTTAGGCTGTAAATGGTACTAATTAAGAAAAATGAGACAATGTATCACTCCCATTATCACATATCGTGTTCCATACTAGACAACCATTCAATTGCAAACTATTCATAAACATTGTTTACAACCTCAATACCTGGTACTAAAAAAGGGTACATGTAATGTACATGTATGAACAACAGTACATTTCATCACAAGGGCAAATATGTGCGAACAATAGAAATCAATAGACCATTTATGTCTAGGTAGATAAAAGTTTAATCGATAACAAATGAATGGGGTTGAAAATGGACCGCTGGTTTATTTGTAAATTGTAAGGGTGTCTGTGTGACGCAGTGCATGTTTGACATAGTCATATGTATATTACATTACATCTCTAATTTTAATTTTGATGCATACATTCAGTTGGGTAAATCATGAACGGGTAAATCAATCACATCTCATTACAAGAATAGCAATGTGTAGACCACTGTGTGCAATCAATCACATTTACGACATGTGTAAGTTACATACATTGCAAACTGTAAATAGAATCAGGGACAGTAATGTGTCTGTTGTTTTTTTGTCAATGGCATTCCAATTCATTAGTAACCTTGACCTCCAACATTGTAAACAATACAATGAATACACACCTGGTATTTCTACTCATAATTAATTTATTTTAAATATAAATCCCTACACATACATAATGACAATAGTGTATACATCCCTCTACAAGTACATAATGACAATTGTGTACATACAACTGTAGTGCAAACAATGGCAATTATGCTATGTTATATTGTATGTATCATAATCATATTATCATTCATGTACAGTTGAATGGTATTTTGTAGTTGTTATAGCTTAGACTCACCAAGTGTCATGTAGGGTAAATGTTAAACATACAAACCCCAACCCACTCCCCCCACACAGCAAAATGCCAAGGTCGCATGCCTCAAACACTTTAACCCCTTCTCAAGCACCTCTATGTTATATGATGTGTAATATTTCTGTGCAATTTTCAAGTTTTGCCACCAGGCAACTTCACCGCAAAGTTATTAACAGACTTTTGGAGCCTGGTGGGCCTTCAAGTTTTGTGACAAATGGTGATTATGTTATCACAACTTTCCCATTATTATGTTTTTGTTTTGTTCTCCTTTTACCTCTAGGTATGACCTGTTACACAAGGCAGCACACAAGGTGCAGGAAACAAAGCAGCTTCTGTCAATTCACATCACTCAGGACTTCCTGAATGTGTTTCCGTCAAGTGACCTGCGAGGCAGGCCTTACAGGCTGGCAGCATCAAGTTTTATACCAAGGGTGAGGGCCTGGTGTACCAAATATTTTTTTCTCTTTCTTCAAATTGTTGCTAGCCAAAACCAACATTTTTTTGGCCCTAGGGATCTAGTAACTTTGTTGACATGTGCAAAAAAAGTGATGAGTGGTTGATACAATGTATATTGTTGTTATCTCATATGTCTACTGGGTGTTGTGTGAAAATTTCAAGTTAAATGGACGTTATATGGCCGAGTAATGAGCAAAAATGCAAATTGAGATGTCACTTTGTACACGGTTCTGACGATCCATTGGATAATTTCACATCTGAACATTTCAATCGTAAATATCTTTTTAACGAAAGGGAAATTTGAAAAACCAACACCTGTCCCAATACAGTCCCATGCTTTAATTGTTAATACGAATATAACACGGTATGAGGGAACCGCTAGAATTCCAATTGGATTTTGAGGATTTGGACAATGTTACTAAGTCCCTTTAAACAAAGACAATATACATATTTTTAAAGCGTTATTGCATTTTGGGTATTTGGGGCAGTTTGGAGGTCTTGTGCCAGTGGCAGTAGGCCATTGCTTCATTTGTTCATCTGACATATTTCTAGAAATCATGCAATTTTTAGCAATTCTGCTCTCCCGGACATTGGCACAATTCTGCATTCTCATGTCATGTCATGTCATCATCAGTATTATTTAATAGGCAAATTGCTACTCTAAGTGTAGGTTTGCAAGTGTTTTATGTGATAATTCCTATCACTGAGCACAAGTCATTTGCTACACTGTTTGTATGCAAGAGTTAAATATTTGCTTGATTATTCTTACTAGTGCATTGAACCCGGCAAATCCTCCTTTTCGAAAGCCGATTACAAAATCAGATTTAGCCTGAAATAGCCCAAACGAAAAACAAATAAATAAGAGGCTTACGCAGAGTAGTCTGAAATCACGCTGCAGTACAGTGTACTTTCATAGTGCAAAATGTAACATTTGTAACATTCTAGTTGCACTTATGACAGTTCTAAGCTACTGTCTATAAGGGAAACTGCTCAAATACTGCGCCTATATAAATGATGAGAATGCATGACTGTAGTATATATATGTGATTTATGTTTCCTTTCCTTTTTTCTCTCTTCTTCTGTGGATCAATGTGCCAATCATGACACAAGCATAGGTAGTGTCATGCACCAAATACACAGGATCAGCAAACATATTTATTTATTTGTTTTTATTGTTTTATTTTTTCTTACATTGTTATTGCTATGATGCAACGATAATAGACCAACGTGTGTTTGAATCCTGCTGTGATCCAGTAGTTAATGTGTTCTAACATTTGCTAGTCCTTTTTTCCCCCCCTTTAACCATGGTCCATGCTTTAACTTTTGCCATGAATCCATTCAATACACATGACACAATGAACAAAATAAACAGGATCAACAGACACATTTAGTTAGTTTCGGGGATCTTTTTTTCTTTCTCTTTTCTTATATGATGGACACTTCCCCTTGTTATTGCTATGATGCGACAATAATAGACCAACGTGTGTTTGAATCTTGCTGTGATCCAGTAAGTAATGTGTTCTAACATTTGCCAGTAGCAAGCTGTGCTTAGAAAGAGAAGCTGCAATGTTAAAGGGATAGTGTTGCTGCATTTCGAGGGCACTGCACAAACAATATTTCACCAATTAAAATTTAAGTGACACGTGAGACTGTCTTTGCCATATTTTCTTTCTTAGTTGAATGACATAGTTTGTTAGAGACAGAGTGATGTTATTTCAGAAACAGTTGAAATATCAAAATGAAAAAAACAGATTTGAATAAAATTTTACACTCAAGGTTTGCAGCTTTTAATTAATTGGAAAGTATGCATTTTAACATTCACTTTATATACTGATTATTCATTTAAATAATATTCAACCTTGATCTAAATTATCGACCAAACTAATAAAATGCTAATTGTTTAGGATCACAACCACTATGTGGATTTCAAAGACATTTATTTGTCTATCAAACTATCAAAGACAGAATGACCAAAACAAGATTATCACTTTAAGCATGAATTGTAACAGCAGGCAGAAACATACTGAACAGAGATCAGAGCTGTTGTTATTCTATTTTGGAGAGAAGCAAATTCATTTTAGAATCTGCATCTATGTCAGGCCTGCATGTAAAACTATACAAACAGTATGCAGTTTGAAAAACAGCTAAAAAGAATTAAAATCATGTACTCAAATTTCAAAACAATTTCTGGACCTAGATGTAAAAACTTCTTTATATTTAATGTAACTTAATGAAATAACAAACATACAAAATGGTATGGAGCAAGGCAATTAATGGAGAATATTACATAAACCTCTGTAGGCATTCTTTTATTTTTCATAAGAAAACAAACTGAAGGAAGCCATTCCTGATTCAAAACAACATAATTAGAGAATAATCAACAAAACAGAATGATAAATATGTTACCATGACCTCTTTTTATCTATTTCCTGTACTTTCTTCCTAGCCCATGCTACGTGAACAATAGCACAGACATTATTATCTTACTGACAACAGACAGTGACAGTACAGAGTCGTTAGGGTAGACTCGTAATAAAGAGGGGCTGCTGGTACTTTCTATCCAACATTTGATTATGTGGCCCATTTACCTGCAGAGTAATTCAGTAACGGCTCCGGTTGTAGTCAATAAAGCTACCATTGAATGCTGAAAAGGCCAGAATTTGATTTTATTGCACTATCCTAAAGATTCGGCTTTGTTACTATCACTGGCTTTTTCGCATCGTTACTACCTAAAGCTATTATTTCCCACTTTTATTGTCCCCTACATGTAGGTTCTCTCCTGGGCCCCCTCATGGGGAAGCTTCCTATAAACCCCTCCCATACATACACCCTTACCATTATTTACTCAATTCCAGTTTGATATCTATTTTATGCGCTAACAAATCATTGTATGATTCAGCACTGGTATTCTTACATCGTTACTATTGAAAACTAAAGCTATTATTCTCCACTCTCATGCCCCCTGCAAGTTTATGCCCGTATCTTCATTCATCCCATTTATCTTGAAATAATATAATGGCCTATTGCAACAATTTGTCACATATCACATCACAGGAGAGACGGAGGACATTTTTGTATTGTTTCTGTGTTGTAACTATAACTTCCCCCTTCCCCTCCTATCTCCTATCTCCACACCCCATCCATATTCAAGATATATCTACTTTACTCACTACAACGCAATTACTGCCCAAGACCCCCTTTTAGGCTAGCCCTCCCCCCCCCCCCCCCCCCCCCATCCTCTCTCCAAACCCCTCCCCATTTCAAAATCTATCCACTTTACTCACTAACGACCCGTTGCAATTAACTGTTAAAGTCTAGCTGTCCTTCCCAAAGCACAGTTGTTGCACTAATTGGCCATTGAAGGAAACATGGAGACGCCAAACTTTGTTCAATCAATGCCAACCCCCTGTAATCAAAACAGTTTAACGCACTGGCAGGCGTCATGGGTGAATGGTCAAATGTTTCAGGGAATGTGAATGTGCATTACTTGGTTGCTTGGCAACCATTTTCATTGATGCTTTCTTGTTGTTGTTGTTGCTCAAATGTTTGGTTCTGAATTAATCTAGTATGGACAGATTATGTAACATCTCTATTTTGCATTTTAGAATAATGATATCCGTCTTTGCACTCTAATTGAGGTATCCTTTACCATTTCCTGTTTTTATTTGATTAATGAATTCTGAATTATTACTTCTGACATTATTTGCTGAGCTTCATTTATATGAATTCACCGTCTTCATCATATTTTTTCCAGCATGTGTAATATTCATCTAAGGAAAATATATAATTCTAATATTGGACAAGAGATATGAATGTTTTGACAATTTGGCAAAATTGACAAAAAATGAAAGAAACTGTAAATTAATTTAATGGGAATCAAATGTTGTAATCACACAGTATGTTATGTATAATACTTCAAATACTAGGTCAGGAGTTCCTGTTCTACATACCTGGATTGGTTGACTATGTGGAATTGCCGGTTCTTTCTGGGATTGAAGATCACAATTACGCATCTGGAAAAAAAGAAGAAGAAAGAAACAATATTTAAAAAACAAATTTTACTGTAATATTCTATGCATCATACTTTACACATAATAAAGTAGTATTAGAGTTTTATACAAAAAAAAATTAAAATATATACATGTATATTAATAATGTAAATTGTACTTGAAAATGACATTTAAATAATCTGTCAAACAATGAAGCCTGAAGGGCTCATGAAATAAGAACTGGCCCGCTGGCCCAAGGCTATCAAAGTTGAACTTTAGAGCAACCAAAATATAATTCATGCACAATCGTACTTGCTCAACTGTTTTTTGTCATTACCTTTAATAAAGTATTTAACAGAAATGAGCAAAGGTTTTACTTCCTTAAATTTTGGGCCACCAAAATATTTTACTTATTTTACTGTATTTTACTTGCTGGAGAGGGCATCTATAAACAAAAATCAAAAAGTTTATTTCCTAAATGATGCTATTTCAAAATAAACTATGTCTATACACTGCAGACTATAAACAAACCCGGCTTTAGTAACTTTGTTGACATGTGCAAAAAGTGATGAGTGGTTGATACAATTGTTGTTATCTGATATGTGCACTGGGTGTTGTGTGAAAATTTCAAGTTAAATGGACGTTATATGGCGGAGTAATGAGCAAAAATGCAAAGTGATATTCACTAACTCATTGCACTCACTTTGTACATGGTTTTGACGATCCAGTGGATAATTTAACATCTAAACACTTCAATCCTAAATATATTTTTTAAATTTGAAAAACCAAAGCCTGTCCCATGATTTTAATGTTAAACAAATACAACAAGGTATGAGGGAACTGCTAGAACTCCAACTGGATTTTGAGGATGTTCGCAATGTTACTAAGACAAAAGTCCCTTAAAGAAGAACGAGTGACTATCAGACACCCACACATACAAAACAAACAAACAAACAGACACACAGATGGTGCACACCACAAACACAAGCTATTATATGCCACAAATCATAGCGTCACACAAACAAGATTTTCATTACAGTACATAATTTCAATTTTCAACATACAAATTATTTCAATTGTCAACATACAAATTATTACAAATTATTTATAACAAGTACTTTTTTTCGTAAGTTTTTGAAATATTCATGGAAAAAATCAAGGGAATAAATAAAAGGTATATAGCCGTAGGTGTACATCTGCCGTTTATTGTGGTGATACAAACAAATGCACAATATACAGACTTTCTTTAGAGTCGATGCATGAAACCGGAAGGGGATTGTGTCAGCAGTGACTTGCTGCATAGTCTACACCCATTTCATCTATACTCCCATTTCGTTAGTTGTAAAAACAGAATTTAGAGACTCAGGATTAGGATTAGAGATTAAGGATTAGAGTAAGGAGTTAAAGATCATCAAGCGTCGGGATGCTACACTGCGGGCCGCCATTTTGAACTAGGCTAGTTTGCGCGCACCGCATAACACGGATTCACTGAGCAGTACGCACCGCGCACAAGATGGCGCTGTGCGTCTGATATACGAATCCGGACCACCTTTAAGATTAGGGTTGGGAATAGTTTTAGGGTTGGGCCTCCACCTATGTGAATCTACTCCCACTTCATCTACTAGTAGATAAGCATTTAAACACTCGGGATCAGGATTAGATATCAGGATTGGGGTTAGGAGTTGAGATTGAGATTAGGGCTAGGGTTAGGGTTATTAAAGGTTCTAGGTTTATGGTTTGAGGATCAAGTTTAGAGTTGGGGAACCAGAAGTTTCATACATCATGTACATGCAGTTGACCACAAATGAAATAAAGACCTAATGGGTATAGACCAACTGAACATAAACTCTGTCACCCACACTCTTCCTTTTCAACATCTGAGTATTTACAAGTGTGCCGCTTCGCCTGCCTTGAATAATGGACGTGGGCAGGGAATACTCAGCAACTGTCTATACCTGTGATTCAAATTCCTGTTCACGGTGAGGCCGGTAGGTAAGAAAAGGGCATTATTCTATTGCAAACTGCATTTAAAAAGCTCTAATGTGGAGTACATTTACTTACAGCTAAGAATCCGATTCAGGCAGATCAAAATGGCCTCAAAACCATTATAATTTCACACGATTGTGGGTGCAAGTAGCCAACAATTCTTCAAAAACAATCATGCAGATATTGGATTAAATAAGACAGTGATAAACATTCACTGTGTTTAACATGGTACACACTTCACACTTTAAAAAAAAAGGAGACATGAATAACCAGTATAAATTTACAATAGCATTCAAACCTGCATGTTAGCCCCTGCAATGACATGAAATGAGGCTAAAGAGAAGGATGCATTGCAGAAGTACACATTGATGTGAATTTTTCTCTGTAAATGGAAGGGCAAACAACTTTTTTATAAAATTATTTGTTTTTGTTAATTATTCAATGCTCAATGTACTTAAATAATAAAGAAATGCTTATTCTATTTAATATTTTGTTATTAATTATAACTGTTTGGCCTTTTAAACAATTAAACAGTGCAAGGGCATAACAACATTATTATATTTTACATTATTTAGCGGTAAAAGCCTTCACAGGCACAAGTGCTCATATCTTGTCAAGAATCAATTAGCATGTAATTAGAGGAACCATTTGGGAAAATGTTGCTAAACAAAGTTAATTCCATTTCTCTATTTTGATTTCCTAACCTTCAGGTTTGTGTCAGGTTTATAAGGCTTCCGACTAGCACAAGCATTGAAAAGGGTTTTGGGGAAGTATCACCATAAAGGGTCTTTGTGGCTCAATCAATGGTAAGAGCACCAGTCAAGAAATCATGAGATCTTGGGTTTCGATCTCCAGTAAAACCTAATTTTCCTTGCTCATTTTCATTTATTTAGTTCCATTTTCCCACTCAAATCAATTATCATAATTAGAAGAAAAATTTCAGGAAAAATGTTTCAACATACATTATATCCCAGTGAATTCCATTTTCCTACGAAGCAAACTTTGTTCTTGTGTTTGTTGTTGATTTGTATATTGTATTTTTAAATTGCAATTCTTCTCTAATCACTTATAACTAGGTTGGGGACCAGTTCCATGTATAGATACAAAGTTTACGGAATGTCTAGACATATCACAAACTGATATCCTATCAATAAGAATTAAATTAGAAAATATACTTCTAGAGAATATGGGATTAATATTTGAAATCTCAATTACTATACTCTTAAACCCTAATAAATATTTCAGATTTTGAAAGCATAAAATTATGTTCTCCACATTTAACACTTATCATTTCCTGTACAAGTTAACGTTGTACTTATTTGATATATTTGGCTTCTGATGACTGATAAAAATCATAATCGCACTAACTGAATAATTTACAGAATTACTTATCAATTTCCATGTTTTATTTGGTGATAAGTGACAAGATTCCATTGCGTCACTTGCAATGAGTTGTGAACTCGTTACATGTATGTTGGTGTCACAAAGCTCACAAAGTTCTGCCAATTTCCTATAAAGCCACGGTACTCTAATCTTCAGTTGAAAATAAAACTCAATGTTTGTTACATTATGAACATTATTTTCTATGTTTCCATGTCTTAACCTAGCAAAATATCTATTCAATCAATTTTTGAACATTTTACAGCTTTTACAGCTGGACAATTTACTGGTAATCAATCACAGTCGACTGTGACGGTGTGACCTATGACAACAGCATGACGCCAAATGCTGGACTCCCAACACCAGTTTATACCACTCATCAGAAATTAATGGTTTCCTGCCATCTGGTATTATTTAAATATGTTGAATATTATTTCATATAATATTTCATAAACTCTATGTATGTGGTATACCAGAAGTAGCAATCCACATATTTAAGTTGAACAGAATGATGCCAGCCGGACAGCCTGGCAGATGCTATACTACCAACATCAGTTTAAATACTACTCATCAGAAATGGATAGTTTCCTAGATGTATCATATATAATCTGGATACCTCCAATCAAAGTTCACTCTATCCATCTCCTTTTTATCAGTTTTATCAATTGAAAAAGAGATTTATAGAAAATAAAATTTTTAATGTTCATACAAGGAAAATAAACAATCCCCTCTACAAAGCCCAATATGCAATGTATTCAATTTTACATTTATAAGCTTCATGATAACGAGGGGGTTGTGTTATTTCTTAATTAACCTACATATAATTATAACGCTGAGTATGCAGCAGGTTAATTTCACCCAATTAGGACTGGTATCGAAAATACATGGACTAGGACTAGTCTAGGTGTCTAACAGGTTTTTAAAAGTGACATAAAAGTCCAAAAAATTACAAATTGGGGAGTGCTTCAAAGTGACTCATAACATAAGGTGCCCACATGTTCACATTTTATGAAAATTTGGCATTCTTTGGTACTGAGAAGCCAAGTGCACTTGAACTTCTGCACAATTTCTAGGTCAGATCAAAAACTGGTTATAAATGGGTTTTTTACAACCAAATATAGTACAAATTGTACATATAACTTGAAACATTGCAAAAACAAACAAACAGATCGAAATACATAATGGTCTTTAAACCTCTCAGGTAAATTGTTATGGAAAATATATATCTTGTGTTACACACAGTAAGCCTCCAATGTTATTGAGAGGCTATATCTACATGTATAACATCAACAGCAGGGCTAGCCAAACAATAACAAACAGAGCAGGCATCACATTACCACACAAAGCTCAATGGACAAGGTCAATATGAGTGGTACAGTATGTACAGTAGGTACAGGCAGTAGTACCAGGGTAGTACTGATGTTCTACCAAGGATGTTTAATTTCAAATTAAACCTTGGTGCTACACATTGCAGTGAAATAATACATGAAGGCAGCTAGCCGGCCACAGGGCAATTGGGACCCTGATATACCAAAAAGAGCAGGGCTACAAATAATTTTAAAGGCCAAGGTAATTTATCATAGTCTATATAGTAGAATGTAAAACAAATGTTAGAGTTATAATGTTAGAGTTGTTAATTTCATGAAGGACAAGCTTGAGTGTAAGTAGCCTCCCAAAGCATTTTCCTGCTATATAGATCTTTTGTAAGCCTAGATGGCTTCAGTGGTCAGATGAACATAAAGGTACATGACCATAAAGGGACATTACAGGGCTTTGCCACCAAAAGGAGGTCTTGACATGACATATCTCTCCTTGGGTCTGACCTTTAATTTCCTGCTAGGAATTCACACACTTCATTACTGAAATGGCCCCAATCACCATGATACTGCATCTTGGGGGACCTAGACTAGAGGGGGCAGGGACACAACATCGGCCCAGTGCAATTACCAACATAATTAGGAATGGCAACGCTAACTCATTTTCAACCCCATGCATACAAGAATTTGGTGGGCTATGGGGAGAGAATGGGCTAATTTCTAGTTACACTAGAAACAGTTTGGGAGAAAGAATGTGGCCAGTGCGCACCACACTTCATTTTTGACTTGTAAATTCAACTGTGGAAGCTCATCCATAATTAGTACAGACATTTTGGTCACTCACGAGGCTGGTTCTGTGCTGACATCTAGCACTATAACTGTGCACAGCTAGTTGTGGGATGAATGAGAAATGGGAGATTTACTATGTACAGTACAAGTGCCCTCAGTCAATCATCACAAAAAAGGCCATTTAATTACACACAGATACATGTACTTTAACCATCATGGCAAGTTCACTGTTGAAGGAGAGGTATTAGTGGCATCATTTTAAAGTTGAAATGAGGATCTGCTCAGATCAATATTTAATTGAATACATTGTACCTACTATCAAGAAGGGATCATGTCAAATGTCCGATCATTTGACCTTTTTTGTGTAACACTACACCAGGCCTCCACGCTAACTTTTTTCCTTACTGGGCTGTTCAGGCAAGTAAAATCATAACTTTTCAAATTGTACTTGCCCTAACAGAAAACTACCCGCCCGCTTACTTCTAGATGAGATTTAAACTTTAGAAGGAATTACATTATTCTCTCATAGTTGAGCAATAATTTAGTTGCCCAATCAGGCAACAAAACTAGGCCATTTATGAAATTTGACTTGCCCCGGGCAATATAGGGTAGGCCTAAGTGCTAGTGTCCAGCCCTGACTACACGATGACCTTTGAAAAATAACAATTGAACCCTTCGGTAAACAGAGTTGTAGATTTCCTGTCTAAAGGGGACATTAAAATCATGAATGTTGCAATTTAAATCACATCAACTGATCATTGATTTTGTCCAAAATTAAATAATTATTTAAAATCAAGGAAATTTAAAACTCACCAACCCAGAGTTCTTGTGTACATTGTATCATGGAATGCACTTTTCATGCTCCAGTAAACAAAACAAAGAAGACATCATAATTGTATGGACTTTGAGGTCAATACTGGGTGTAATACTGTAATTACAAAATATTTTCCAAAATGTAAAATCTTTAAAAGCAAACAACACCAAAACACCTACAGTAATTGACTAAAAATGTAAACAAATGCGGAAAAGGGAACTGAACTAAATCCCACGCATACATGTAGCTCTAGCTCTGATAAAAGATTTGCAAAGTTCATTCCACAATGGTTTACCTTTTGATTCAGTTTTTTTGCAACAAACATGGAATAGTTTGTAGCTTGTTGATTTGTTAAGCTTATGAACACCAGTGTCACTCAGTCACTCAACAATTAATGTACCAATCAGGTCTGATTTTATTTGTACTCTAGCTATGAGAAGTATGATAATTCATTGAGTGGTCTTGTCTTGTCTCACTGCAATAACTGTTTTTGACAAATAAACCTAACATGCAGGAAATTTGATGATCCATGTAGTTTGGAAATCCATCAATCTACAAAATGGTCACTGTTACCTTTCCAAATTTACACAAGTACATAGTTTTTAATTTCCAATACCTTCTTATGAATGTAACATACATTTATGTCCACATCATACATTTACATGTAAAATGCTGGTTGCTTTATTATGGATCCCAAAAAGCTTGAAGCTCTTTATGCGGTTACACAACATGAAGTTACAATTCAGCGCACTTACCAAATACTGTACAGAAACACTATAGTATACATCTAGAGTCTCTAGACTAGACTGGGCACAACAAATAGCATTGATTCCACTGGCCATAGCTGGTACCAGGGGGTCATAAAGAGGTCTTTGTTGGACCATGGATGAACACTATAATGACCCATCAGACAGGGGTTAATTACCAGCAATTGAGAGGTGCATGGACATTTGAACACTGTGGGACACATATAATATTGGTGAAAGTGGACGATCTTTTTACAACAACCAATACTACACCTTCTTTGTATACATGTTTCTATGGCACAAAAAAGAAATAAAATATGTAACATAAACATTGGGAGATTTTTTGTACTTAAATCACATCAAATTTCAGAGGTTAATATTAAGTCATAAGAAAGATTTGAGGCTGGCTATAATTTGGTTACCAGTATTGGTTCTAACATACAAAAGTATAGTGAGGAAGCCTGCAATCAAATACCAGTATATTGGTATCAAAACTTATAACTTGGGCTACTGGTTGGGCCAACTTGGGGGTAAGGTACTGTGTTTGTACAGGAACTCAGGAAGCAGACTGACACAATATGTACTGCGTTTAGTTTAGCATGGAAGGAAAACACGGTTCAAGACTTGGGAAAATAAACAGAACTTGGTTGGCCGAGAGATTTATCATATAGGCCTATTAAATATTCCACACCGCTATGCACATGTACACACTGGCGTAAAACTGTTCGGAAAAAAACAATGCATTGGAGGGGCGAGCATTGTTTGTGAACAATTGCTCGACCCCCCAAAGCATTGTGCTTTCCGAACAGATTTACGCCAGTGCATGTACATGTATGTAATGTACATCAAAGATATCTTGATCAGATGGCTACGCATAATGCTCATTGGGCACTTGCACAATTGCCCAGGACTAGTGAAAGTCAGTCACATCATAGTAGGTCTTTGGTCACATCATGCAATCAAGATTTCGACCAAATAAAGTTTGTTTTGTCATTTAAATTACATGCTTGTTAAAATTCTACAGTTTGGTTTTTCATTACATCACAAAATAAAAGATTTCTTGAGGCACCCTCTAGGCTCTATATACCAAAACTAAACTATCCCTTTAATATGTGGCACCCTGAGTGCTCACTATATAAATGCATGGTACAGATTGTATAACCCAAGTGGTATAACTACATCTATAGGTTAAGTTATCTTCTGCATCACTGGTCTCTATGTGAGATTCACTGCATACGTCATTCAATCTACACAAACAAATCAGAGGATTTGCAAGGTAACTCCCATTCAGCACTTGTAGATTGGGAGCTGTGTATTGATTGCTGTCTCTATCATACACTGTAATTACTACTCCAACCTGCTGCATATAAAATGTCCCTTTGAACATAGACTATCAACAAACATACTGTGGTAATAACAAGTATTTTACAACTCAAAATGACAAATTGATTATGTTATATTTTATTTCAATAAAATACAATATTTGATTGATTCATGAAATATTTAATCCATAGTCCTTAAAGGAACTAAAGAATACAACGTACTTTGGCACTTATTCCATAGTTGATGACTTGTAAACTAGGTCTGCCAAAAAAAACTCCATGAAAATAAACACAGAACTTGGTGATTTTAGGCTAATTTTGGATGCCAAATCTCACTTAGCAGCCAGTTTACGCCCCGCCCCGCCCACATTTAGGGTCCAAAATCAGCAGCGTGATTGACAATTCATCGTCTTACGTCATTTACAGAATTTAGATAGGCGTCATGTACGGGGCGAAATTCTTTAGATGACGTCACATTTTGGCGATTTAAAAGGGGCGTTCCCAGGACAATTAGATATAATTTACTAATTACCCCAAAATTGATTGATTTCATGGGAAATGACTGCCAAATTCCTTTTCTTGAGGAAAAATTACTTAGAGAGCCTAATTGTGAAAATTAGGCCATCTAGACGCTGTAGTTCCTTTGAATATAACTTGTTTAAAAGTATAATCACAAATTTATTCACTGATCATGAAACTTTATTTTGCAATTCATCTATTGAAATGACCCAATTGTTATTTTAAAAATGAATAAAAACCCAAATACTGTTTTTAGTGTGAAGCATGTATAATTCTGGTCAACTGGTGTATTACAATGTATTCTTACCTAAACTTATCAACTTTGGGTATCCATGACCCATTGATATTCACCAACATTCACCTGGTTAACCACAGCTCAATGGAAAACTACAAAAAAACATTGTCACATTACTCAAAATAGTCTGTTACCTTCATGTCGGTAGTGGCATTAGTCTGTCATTTCCTGTTTTTTTTACAAAATTTGCAATAAATGTCTACAATTTGGAGAGGTTAGAAAACTGGTCATCGTCTCATCGAGTTACCAGTTACCAGTTCTGTGCCATGCACACTGGCACCACTTTGTATTGCTCATCTTTAGGTCACGCCACAAAATGCAGTTCAATACAAAATTTGTTTTGAAATGACGATATTGAAAATATTAGTTTCACAAAAGAAAATAGATCTGTGTATGAGTATGCTTTATTTGCATATACAGGGTGGCCCCCCAAAAAAGGAATGGGGCACTTCCCAAAATATAGTACCAAAATGATTATGTCCATCGGATAGGATGTCCTTTCCAATGAAAAACGATACCAAGAAAAGTAATTTTGGTCGTGTAGTTTTTTTTTTTAGGGCGCTGTGAGTGACACCATGTCAGGTTCCCTTTTTTATCAATCTTTACCAAGTCAGTGCTTGATAAATCGCACTTACTGCCCGTCATAGCATCGAACAAAGAGCAATACGCGTGCCATTGTTAGTGCGCATTCAGCTGTGTGCCGAGAGAATGGGCATGCTATCACGGGCAGGAAGTGTGATTTATCAGGCAGTGACTTGGTAAAAAATGACAAAAATGGGAACCTGACATGGTCACACGACGGCCTACAACAAAAACTACTCGTCCAAAATTACTGTTCTTGGTATCGTTTTTCATGGGAAAGGACACTCTCTCCGATGAACATTATCATTTTGTTACTATTGGGAAGTGCCGCATTCCGTTTTTTGGCGGCCACCCAGTATATGATAGAAATTCAGTTCAACAGTATAAAGTGCAATTATGCATCTAGAAGGCATACCAGAAGACTACTAGTATACTACTACGGTGTTATTTTTTGTCACTATGGTAAATTTATCTCAGAGCTTTTTACCAGACCCACTACGTACATTCTGCAGGTCATCTAAGTTGGAAGCTATCAGATAGCACCACCCCAGAGTCCAGACTAATATCACTAACCCTAGAGTAATATCACTATTCACTACCTCTGCAATATGACCCCAAGTCTAGAATGGTTGCTCGCAGCTATACATTACACACATAACATTACAACGATAATGATTTCATATCACATCGGTCACGGCAATCCAATGGCTCCAACAGACCCTGTCCTAGCGTTAACAGGACTACCAGATGACATTCCAGTTAAGATGGAATCTAGGTCCCTGGCACTTAACTTGCAATCAGGAGTATTCAGACTTGAGAGAGGTGAGCAATTTAACCCACTGCCTACAAGAAGCAGATGTACCATACATGTACATTGTATGTACTAAATCTAATGTATGGGAATTTCAATATCTGGGAGGAAATGAGTGGAAGCCAACTTCAGGTAACTTCTATTAAAACTGGTTACGCAAGTTCAGTGCAATTTGTTAATGCATTCAGGTTAGAAGGGAACATTTACAATGACGAGATTGTAAGTAAAAGAGGTGTGACAAGTTTACCTATTCATTACGAGATATAATTGCCATCATAGACTTAATACATGGTATACCAGGTTCCAGTAGTCAGTGGATTATTAACCCATACAGGACTCGTCCAAAAAATACTCCTGAAGACATGGGTCTATGAAGTATACATGAGCAAATCAATCAGTCCTGAACAGGTTAAGTCCTGAATTGGTTAAGTAAGGACCTGCTCTTAAACCATTTACTTTAAAGACAATTAAATACACGTAGTTTACACAAGTCTGCAAATTAGCAACGATCGGAAATGAGTGCTAACTTCAATCGGCTGCTTGGCCTCGCATGCAGCTTGCCTGAGCCAGTCGGTTTGATGGATATTTAGTGAGATTCAGCGCAAATTTCTTTGTTTTGTAATGTGTTTTTTTGTTTAGCTTTCAAATTCCATGGATGCAATGTTTAGCATCTAGGTAAAATTATAAAAATAATAATTTTCTGTGACTTTTTTTTAATGTTAGCTAGATCAGCAGATAACCAGTTGATGACATCCTGCCGAGACTGACTGCCGAAGTCCGTGTGTACATCCTACAGCAATATCGTTCAAATTACTCACAGTTTTGGGAGTCCTGTTCAATTTGAACTAGAAGCCCGAACTCGCCGTTTTTCCGGTTCCGGTCCAATCCGGGTCACAACATTAAGTACAATGCAATAGAACAAACAGTTAGTGCCTTTTTTCCTACCTGAAGAATTGAAGACTAGTCTGGGAAAACAAAACTTGTATCTTTTCCCTGTTAATTATAATGTAAAATGTACTCACCCTGCAATGTATGCAACATGGCCTGTCTTGGTGTCACAGGTCAATGCACAGCTGTCTTTCAGTGATATTCCCAATACTCGCTCCAATGTAACCTGCAAGAGAAACAAATGTTTTTGCATGATCCATCAAATAATCATTCTAAAGAACAATATTTATGATGTAAAATAAATGCAGTACAGTAGATAAGTGTCCAATTCTTTTTACATTATAAATATGCAGAAAGTCATCCTACACCGAATAGATTTTTTGAGATTTATAATCGTAATTTAGAGTCCTACTTTACAAATGATGATCTGATTGTTTTATACGGACATTTAACCTTTTTTTTTAATATGAGCAAAATACAGAATCCTGATCATAGAAGATTTATGCTTGCCAAAAGGGAGTAAACACAGCAGCAAAATGGCACATATTTGAGACAATAACAATTTAACAATGACCATTTTGCAGGATAACTCCCCTTATGGCAACTCCCCTAAGTTAACGAAGACAAATGCAAAGTGGTGCACTATGGCAGAAAGAACCCAGGTATAAATTGTCTCCAGACTACCCAGACCTACAAGCCTCAAGCAGTGAAAATGATCTGGGAGTTACGTTTGATGATGAACTGAAATTTTCACAGCACGTGAATAGAGGAGCAGCAACTTTAAACAGAAAGATGGGAATCATCAAACGGACTTTTTCTTCACTTGACACTTCCAGCTTCACTCTACTACAAATCTATAGTACGACCCTCTTTGGAGTAATGTTCACAAACTTGTGTGGCACCCAAAGCTGAAGAAAGACCAGGATAAGCTTGAGAAAGTCCAGCGGAGGGCAACAAAGGCAGTTTCAGATATGAAGAGAAAGACCTACTCAGAGAGACTCAAACAGCTTAAGTTGCCTACGTTAGCCTACCGTCGACACAGATCTGATCTCATCCAAACTTACAAGATAGTCAAAGGCCTAGATTGAGTTCAACCAAGTACCTTCTTTGACTTTGCATCAGACAACCGAACCAGAGGTCCCAAGTACAAGGTTACCAAACACAAGGTGAAAACTCAAAGGACACAGAATGCATTCTCTCAACGAATTGTAACAGAATGGAACAATCTGCCAGATTATGTAGTAGTAAGGCTGAGTCGGTTCGGTCGATCACACCGGTTACCGACCGTTTCAATCGGGACCCGGTTCGGTATATCGGGAAACAGTGCCCCGAAAAAAAAATTTAAAAATGAAATGTTAAAAAAGAAATTAAGATTATCACAATAATGTAGCGGAATTCAATTAAAAACGGGGCAATTGATATCATTTACTTTAAAGAGTGGTTATTTTCGAGAAATTCTTGGTTCATTACTTCGTTTGACAGTCAGAAATTGAACAGGAAGCGCAAAATTGCTAGTCATTTGAACGATATTGTCGGCGGATGTGCACACAATGTTAGTCCGATACTCCAGGGGAGTTGTCTGATGGATCTTTGTATGATCCAGCTGATGAGCCAGTGCATTCAAAAAGTGGCTCAAAATACGTTTTTTGGTCATTTGCACCATTTTAAAATGTTTTGATATTCTACTTACATGATTTCATGGCGTTTGACAGCCGAACAGAAACACAAATGAGCCCCAAAACAATGAAAACAACTACTCAAAACATCGATAAAAAACGACTACATCGCTCCCATTCGCTCGTATACCCTGTGTGCAAGTTACGGGTCTCTTTTGGGCCGGTGGAACTATGTTCCAGTCCGCCCTCTATCGGCAAGATCCATCCGCCAGGAATTGGGGAAGTCCCGGCCCGGCGGATGGATCTTGCGCAAGAAAAGAGACCCCGTAACTTGCACACAGGGTATACGAGCGAATTGGAGCGATGTAGTCGTTTTTTATCGATGTTTTGAGTAGTTGTTTTCATTGTTTCGGGGCTCTTTTTTTTTCTGTTCGGCTGTCAAACGCCATTCGAAATCATGTAATTAGAATATCAAAATGGTGTTGATTGCGAAAAGGCTAATTTATAGCCACTTTTTAAGGGCATGCAGTGGCTCACAGTCACAAGCGATCGTACATGTGATGTTTCCCCCAGACTAGCGGGCTAAGTTTCTGTGAACCGTGTTGCGATGGGCAATGGTGAACAAACGATGAATTTACTTCGAAAAAAAAAACAACTTTTCATGCGAAACTGAGTTAATTCTGGATACTGTAACTATTTTCCCGTAAAGATTGATATGTAAATCCATAAAAGCCTCAGTATTTATTATGTTATTTGCATATAAAAAGAGCAATATAAGCCCCAAACAGTGCATTTTGCCGATGCGTGCACGATTGCGTGATTTTACCGGTCCGAGTTTCGACGGTAAAAATTTATCGGGATACCGGTTCCCGACCGGTAAAAGTTTATCGGGACCCGGTTCCGACAATTACCGACATGACTCAGCCTTATGTAGTAGACAGCCCAACCATAAACTCATTCAAATCTAGTCTGGAAAAAGCTTGGTCATCAAACAAAGACAAGTTCATTCTGGTTCAGTCCACATCTATATAGAAAGTAAATGGTCCAATCAGTTGGGCCATTTACACGCAATATACGCTAATACGCTGGAGATAAGCATACCACCCATTCGTACACTGTACCGTTCAACAATTGAACGCTATGTTTTAGGACGCATCGGTAAGGAAAACGGACGGGAAATAATAATTTTTTCTACATGTTGCGGTCTTCAAAACAACAGAGTCGGTAATTATTATCAAAGTATATGAATTGTGGATCACATAGACGAAAGTTTGTTTGCATTTGCTGGTAAATGGAGGGAGAAATCGGCCGACAAAAAATGTTTTTGTGTTGGATAGTGCAGCGGGCAGAAGAGGTTGATCTCCGCACAACGCTATTGTAATGTACAGGTGTGGTTCAGCCCTTCCTTTGCCCATGTTCTCGCTGATACCGCACAAGGCCATAAAACAAATTTCAGAGGGGCAAATAAGTTAGGTATAACTTTAAGCCCACAACAAGGTATGTTAGGATAAATTCTGCAAAATCATACTGATACTCTGTATGGTGATGAAACTCAATTGTTTTGGTCATTCAAAAATAGGCAAAAGTCAAGATATCAGATTTGCAAAAGAATGAAATTCTGAATGGAAAAACAATCTACATAATTGTCAAAAGAAAATGAAATGTAGAATAAATTACTAAGAGCATCCATTCTTTTTGCCATATCTTGGAAGAGAAAAAACACTTTATTTAGTCACAGCCTTGGCTTATACTATAGCGCTATCATACATCCCCACCCAGTATAACACTGTTTGCTAACTTCAATTTGTACTGATCGTAGGTGTGATTTACACTGTCCACAGTCACAGCGTATCCAAAACCATCAACAAAATTTGTCAAAAATTGCTTGAATTTTGACAAATATTTGTACCTCGATGGAAAATAATAATTAATAAAACAGTTCAGTGAGTGATAGTAACCAAATTCAGTGAGTTTAAATTGATTTTGGTGCCAAGTGCGAAAGTTCATTGGAACAGGTAGCACAATGTTCAAAATAATCTACACAAACAGATTTTTAAAAAATTGATTCAAATTATTCAAAATCATATTTTTGACTTCCAAGACTAAGAGAATTCAACATACTTACATAGACATAGTCAAAGACTTTTTCTTGACTAGCGCCAACTTTTATTTATAATAATTGCTCACACACATGACAAGTTACAAAATATTCCTTCAAAATTCAAATTCTTCATTGTTTGATGAACATGATTTATATTCCTTGACCCTCGCATCGGGTAAATATATATGTTGAGATTGTAACATTATAATTATGTATTTCTAACAAATTATGATACCTAAAAACAATCTAATGATGTTTGTTTACAAACCTTCTGAGTGAGTGGAACAGTCTTGCTTCGTCTCTTTCCAGTTGTTCCTCGCACAACTACACGAGTTTTCCTCTCCCCAATTGCTAACGAAGAAGGTCTCTGATTATTCATGATGATTAATTGGCAGTAGATCTGTTCTCATATAACATTGCCTCCAAACGTGGCTTGTAAATTTGCTGCAAATACAATCTCTTCAACTACAATCAATGCATATGTTCATCAATCCAGCTCACACGACATGCACAAGCACCACACGAACGGGAGTGAGCTTCCAATGATAGCCGAAGCTCACCCGTCAAAAACCGCCAACGAAGGGGTCCATGACTGGTAATCCGCGAACTTTGATCTACTTGCTAATTTAATTTGTAAAGAAGTAAAACAATCCACTTTTGTTGAAAATACAACTGCAAAATGTCGCGAAAGTGAACAGTATAGTGAATTTACAGTTCAAAGGAGACAAA